>NCSJ02000536.1:0-19795 GCA_002812745.2 Scytalidium lignicola | reverse complement strand
CTGAATCAAGCCAGAAGACCCAGGAAGTGGAGGGCCCCAGAGTTGTATAGAGGAGAGAGTTCCTCGCCCGGGCCATGGCTGACGTCGTATCTCTTTCTCTTTCTTATATTATATAATAACATAAAAGATTAATTGAATGTTGTATTGTATAATTACACTTTGTAATATCAAGTATTATATCTTGAGGAACTTTTACTCTTTCAGTTATTATCTTTAAAAGAGTATAATCATAAACCTTACTTAAAACTACAAAGAAAAGATATGTATTTATATTGTATTTTCAATGAAGTTGTTCTTGAGCAATAATTGTTTTGATACCTTTTTGTTAAGATGTTTAAAATAGAAGTAAATGCTTAAACATATCATTTAAGTTATTATTTTCATATTATAAATATGACTTTAAAGTACTATAACAACCTTTAATAAGTAAAGTTACAAGTACTCCAAAATGATAGTATTGATCAATTCAATATTGAATTAACTTTTCTTTCTATAAGGTTAACTATGTATTCTTTACATATTTAACCATTACATGTGGATATACATGAAGTTTAGTAAGATTCAATGTATAAGCTTTAAAAGTAAGAGAATCCAAAATAATCCTTTAAAACTTTAAAAACTCTTAGAATGTATAGTATCTTTTTTATATACTATTTTCTTTTNACTGGTAGTAAAAAGAATCACTTTGTTTTCATTAATACATTTATATTAACATATTAATAGCAAAAGAAATAATTAGTATTAAGGAAATATATATTAATACCTTTTATAAGAGCTAATTCTCTATTAGTTATTATAAAGAGTAACTTTGTAATATTATACTATTCCATCATCTCCTAAAACCGACTTAAAACCCAACTATATGATTTCTTGGTTTCTTCTAAAAGGAATACCAATCCAAATTGAACTACTTTATTACCACCAGTTATAGTATATATATTAAGTAATAGCATACAAAATCGATTAGTTTTATATATATAATCCATTAGTAATATATCAAGATGTTGTTAGTAAAGTATAAGTATGTTTAAGTAAACGTAAAACAAGTAAACCAGGTTATTGGAGGAATTAATTAAATATGTTAGATTAAAACCTTGTTCCTTAAGTTTTACCTTGAATTGTTAGTAAAGTTAAGGCAAAGGAATATACTTAAACATACAACAGCCATTGAATTAAAGTCTAACCTGCTAAAGACTGTAATCATATAACTTAAATGATATTCATAATATCACTACTAGTAATCAAGACTTCTAAATACTCAATTTAAAGAGTATTCAAAATCTGAGCATTCTATATTCCAGATAACACTTTAAACAAGATCTGTACATGAATTTCAACATCCAGAGCAGCCATTCAGTGTACTGTATAAGCTATAAGTACTGCTAAGGCATTGTGATTATGTGTAGATTCCAAGACCTTTAACCTCCACTCATTTCCTTCTACTTTAGCAACTATTACCATTTTGCAATCATACTTTTTAGTAGCTAAATTATACTATTTCGATAAGTGTATATCTGTCTTTTTGCCTTTGGATTGGTATTTCCCAGCTCAATCGCAAGTATAAACCACTTTTCGTAGGTCACTTTTCCAAATGACAAATGCATATCCATTTGCACATGTGAAAACTTGAATTGAAGCAAATAAAGAGGCTAAATCAGCGTATAATACTTCTGGAGGAAGAGGGCCACATGAAGATAGTGTAAGAGTAGTCATTTCAAGCGGAAAAAGATCAAAAAGCAAGTAGAAATAACTTCAATTCTACGAAAGTACAATAATATATTACAAAACGCGTATCTGAAGAAACGCGAATTTTAATGTTTTGAACAAAGGATATTACAGGATCATGAAATTACTAATAAATTACTATGGGACGCGATGGTCCGGGCGCATCCGACACCGGCGATTTTGGGTGGATTTAGGTATGTTGCGGGTGGATTTAAGTATCCCCTAAATATACCTCTGCCAGATCACTAATCGTGCTTTTGCACAGTTATGCGACATCCCAGCAGAGCTCAGGTGCGGATTGAGCCCGAACTCGATAAATATCTCTGTCGACTTTCACAGTCCCAACCGACTTTCCTCAACACTTAACTGCGGTGCAATTACTTTTGATATACCATGCCCGATGTCGGCACGAATACTTGATGAGCTGGAAGGGGTGGCCGAAATCAAAACACAGCCGTTCTGCCATTCGAAACTTGAATTTTCTCCCCAAGGAAGCACTCGTCGGAATGGCCAGCGTGGAAAACGAAGACGGTCGCAGTCGTGGTTTCTGAACATAATCATCTTCGGCACAGAGACTCTTGGGGAAAAGGTGGGAGAATACTTGTCGAAGCGCAAGATGTATCTTCAAGATCCACTTGGATGTGAACGCTGCGTCCCATACCGAAACCCACATGCCGTCTCATCTGAATCAGGCGAGACTATGATGACGGATTCATTTGATTTAGCACTTGGAAATCTCGAAATTGAGCGACTGGAAACTGGACCTGATTTGCTTGGACAACTGATGAAGGATGACATCCCGCTACCAGAGACCGAGGCACCTGATATTGTGAAAACTGCCCTATTCCTGTAGATTCCGCTCCCGACGTCGGAGTTACAAGTCACTGATAGATACTACAGGTATCAGAAGCAGGCTTTGACGTTCATGGTGCGTCGGGAGAAAAGCTGGGGCCTGGAGGATGGTTCTCGTGACATATGGAGTCGACAAAAAGACTCGTTGGGGCGGTTCAGGTAGCCCCCGAAACTCCCCCTCATATCTCAATTAATAACACGTATTAACAGCTACATAAATAATGTCGGTGGATATAGCACGGATGAGGCGCCCCCAGAATTCCGTGGTGGTCTGCTCGCGGATGATATGGGCTTAGGCAAGACACTCAGCATGATATGTCTAATTGCCGCCAATTAGGCTTATTCAGCTCTTTCATTGCCCCGTATGAGTCCCGGTTCCCTCGATTCTATGCCACCCGCCATCATGAAGACCACTCTGCTCATTGTACCTCCAGCATGTACGTATGAACATAGCAGGAACAGCGCTCTGACTAACGTGGATACAGTAATACAAGCCTGGGAAAAGCAATTCTTTCTGTGAGTCTCTTGACCTATCTTTGCAATGTTTCTGGAACTGTATATGATCTCTCACGGGACTGAAACTGCTTAGCCATCTCCAACCGGGGAAGTTGAAATGTTACATCTACCATGGTCAGAATAAGAAAAGTACGGAGTTCCTGGCGCAGTACGATGTTGTGATTACAACATACCACACGGTTTCCGCTATTTGGAGGAAACACACCAGACAACCAGGAAACGAGAAATCCATATTTTCGTTGACCTGGCACCGAGTAATCCTAGACGAAGGTAAAATACCCCATAGATGCTACACAAGCACTGCTAATTTGAACAGCTCATATCATCCAGAACCCTCAAAGCCAACTAGCTCAAGCATGCTACGCTCTTCGTTCAACAAGGCGATGGGCGATCACCGGAACTCCCATCCAAAATAAGCTCACAGATTTCGCTAGCATTGTCAAATTCTTGCGAGTTCATCCCTATTCTGACCAAAGAATTTTCGAAAAAGAGATCCTCAAACCGTGGCAGAATCGTCACGGTACAGATACCAAAGGATTTCTGAGACTCAAATCTCTGGTACGGGCTATCACCATCAGCCGCACCAAAGCCGTGATTCAGCTTCCATCTCGAGTGGACGAAATTCATCATCTCAACTTTTCACCAGCTGAACGAGAGAAGTATGAGGCTGCAAAGGCCCAATCAAGAGCGTTATTCGAGGAGGCCATCTCTTCCGGACATCAAGCTGGCAAAACTTTCAATGCTCTATGTCTACTTAACATTCTCCGTTTAATTTGCAACCATGGACTTCTCGACCAATCTACCCTTGAAAAGATAACGTCTCAAACCCCTGGAGCTTCACTGGGATGTAGCACTCTGGGCCGCACTCCTGACTCGTTCTATGGCAATATTCTGGGTGGTAATGTCTCTTGTTTGAATTGCGGCGCAAACCTACTGGAGGATGTTCTCGAATGCTCAGTGTCATATGGTATTGATACCCAACGCCGCCAAACGACTCCTTCTGACCAGATGATCTGCGAGCACTGCAATTCTCAAACCAGGGATGATAAACTGAGCAAATCGCCTTGGAATAATTGGGACTTGCTAGACAGTGCCGAAAGTTCGGCATCTGCAACACCAATAGGGGACAGTGATGTGGCATTTAGCATCGAATTTATGTCTACGAAAATCAAATCACTTGTGGCGGATCTTTACAAACACAATATTACTGAGAAAAGGTCTCTCATCAGCTTCCACATTATAGTATTTGTTCAAACGGCTAACATTGATCAGTGTTGTTTTCTCGTACTGGACGAATACGCTTGATCTTGTTCAGTTGATGCTGAACCACAGGGGGATCCCATATACCAGAATTGATGGGAAGATGTCTCTCCCCAAAAGAAACGAGGCTCTACGTGCATTTCAGAATGATGATTCTGTTCGGGTTATCCTCGTTTCCATCACTTGCGGTGGTGCCGGGTTCGTTTTCATGAATAGTGTTGGCTTCCTGTCACTGATTGGTGCCTGCAGTCTCGATCTCACTACTGGTTCACGAGTATATCTTCTCGAACCTCACTGGAACCCAATGATTGAAGAACAAGCTCTCTGCCGCGTCCACAGAGTTGGCTAAAAGCGGGAGGTCACTACGATCTGATACTTGATGCGAAATTCATTCGAAGAGGTCAGAAGCCCTACAAGCTTGGATACTAAATTCTCTCTGCATCCGATGCTAACCATAAGTCACTCCTAAATATTTAAGATGCTGACAGTTTCATAGCAAATCGTTGATATCCAAAAGCGGAAAAAGGTGCTGGCACAAGTGACATTTGCTGAGGGTCCGTTGTCAGAAGCTGGTATTGGTTTAGGAACATTGCAGGTATGTTTTGAACTAACTTAACGGCTCAACCATAATTCTGACATTGCTTCAGTACTTGAAATCTGTCCTCAAATGAGGTACCCTAGATTGGAGCGTCGCTAATCCAACCAGATGGGTCGGTGCAGAGACGTCGATCAAGACCACAAGGTGGATGTGGGAGTCGGGTTTTAGTGCTTGTGGAGGTGATGCGCCAGGCTTCGAGCGCGTGCCGCAGTTTTCTGAGAAGGGAGAGCCGGAGGGCTAGAGAATCTGTGTTTGCATGAGGTTCTTCTGAGTGGATAGGTCGTCTTGTCGCCATGTGGAAATCAGAGACAGAGATGAAAGGCTAATGCTGCCGACTTCTAGGGGAAATGTTCAACTTGGAGAAACTGAGTGAAGAATGCTACAAGCAAGGTCGATACTCCTTTGTCTTGGTCAGCATGTTATTAAATGTTCTTGGGGCTGTTAGAAGCTTACTTAACATTGTAGCAGTATTCTAGACAGTACATTATACAGATTATCCTTTTGTATTGTATAGTACAACTATGAGTAAGTTTTTTGCATTCAAGTATCTTATTAATAATTATACGTCGGATTTGCGTACAATCTAAAGGCTTGAAGATGAATAAAGGTTTGCAGAACATACAACGCCCTTCTAGTAGAATCTGCCACCATCAATCAGATGTGATGTGCTGGTAATGAAACAACTCTCATCCTCGAGTAAGAATGCAATAAGAGTTGCAACTTCCTCTGGTTGCCCTTCTCTCTGTATCGGAGCAGTCTATGCAGCTTCGGGTTTGTTTTGTGCAAGCTCATGGACCTTTGTCATCATTGGCGTCTCAATCCTCCCTCTTATCGCAAGTTAGCAGTACTTTAAACGCCCAATCCTCCTCGAGACTTACAGGCAGATACAATTCACCCCAACATTTCGATGTCCCACCTCTTTCGCCGCGCTCTTCGTCAGTCCAATGACTTCGTGTTTGCTGGCTGTGTACGCAGGATAATTTGGAAAGCCAACCAGACCCGCTGCACTGGATGCATTGACAATACTTCCCCTGGGAACAATCGCCTTCAGCTGCGCACGCAGGCAATACATCACGCCTGTTAGATTCACTGCAATGACGAAATCCCAGTCGTTGTTCTTTAAACTCGCAATGCTATCAACCGTCGGGCTAAACACGCCTGCCAGATTCACCGCGCCATCCAGCTGCTTAAACTCCGATACCGTGGCGGCGATCTAGGCGTTAACTGCGTCGGATTTTCGCACATCGACGACTCTAGTCAGGATTGCGATGCCGGGATTCTCTGCCTGTATTGCCTGAGCAGCGGGATCAAGCTGGTGCTGCTGAATGTCTGCCAGAGAGAGTGATACACCGCGACGAGCGAGATACTTGGCGGTCGCGAGGCCGATACCTGATGTACTGCCGGTGATTGCGATGACTTTATTTTCAAAGGGTCTAGCTATCCGGAGATATATTGCTGGGCCTCGAAAATAACTGGAGTTAGAGACGGGTTTTATTGTTTGGGCGCTTGAAAACAGAGGTTCCAAGGATAATGAAGACTTTAGACATGATGTGCTCTCTACATTTCAATGTGGCATGCTATCGTACCTCGATCTGGAGCGTTGGCTCCACGGGGAACACTTGGAGGTTGTAGAAAGTTCCGACCTGGAATCTCTGTCCATCATCGGCACGCTCTTCCGTGCGGAGTGACCTTTACTTTTGGACGAGCTACACCAGACTACATTCTCCAAGTACACAGTACACTGGTCTGGCGGCATTGGGACTGGGGACTCTGGATAGGGTGTCTCACAACTTTAGGATGCCCAAGCACAATCACCACAGGTCTTTATCATAAAGTTTAGGGAGACAGTTCTAGAATAGATATATTTGTATCTTTTCTTAAGCAGGGGTATAATGGATTTGATCCTCACACATGGCTGCATAGAGTGATGCATTATAAGATCAAGAATATACAGTGAGATGAGCAGGAATGTACAGTCTATTCAAGCACTTTTNGGGATCCACTGATTATATGCATCATTGGTCCAAAACAAATTCACATCGCCATCCAGGCTAGGAAGGTTAGGATCGACCATGAAATTATTCAGGGAATACGGAATGCTCCCGTTGAGATGCTGCTGGAATAAGGAGGGATCAGGATCTACCTGAAAATCGTGATGGAGAAAGTCCGATAGCTGCGGGACAAGTGTCTCGGTCTCAAACTGCCGATCAAGGGATAACGGTTCCACCTGGACGTTCTGGAATCTCACTATACTGTGCTGTAACTATTTTAATGTAGTCATCTCGAGTAGTTGTAGTTGAATAAGGTAGAAGTGGTGAAGGTGATGGCCCTAGGATTAGAAGTAATTCTGGGATTAGTTAAAATGGTAGAAAAGTTGGTAGAAATGATGAAATTGATATTGGTGTTAATAGAAGGCTTGGAGTCCTTGGAAAGTTTAGAATATGTCATATTAGTATAATTGTAAGTAGTAGAATTGAAGCTTGAATTGGAGCTTGGAATGGAGTTTAGAATAAAGCTTAAAATAAAGCTTAAATTACTACTATTACTACTACAGTGACAGCTAATATTTGGATGTGAATGCATTCTAGAGAATTCGAGATATGAAGCCCAACTGCTATTGTCAGCATCGAATTGCATAGAAATTCTGCTGGTAGGCGATGACGCTGATTGGTTGTGAGCTGCCGGCCCCCCCTGCCCTCCGGCTCAGGCATCAAAAGTGGAGCATTTTGCTTTAATCAGCCGGGGGGGGGGGGGGGGGCGGCCTTGTATTATGACTAGTTGCGGATCTGTTCCAGAGTGATGCACGTGCAGGGCGCCGCTCTAGCAGCTGCCCACAGCTCGTTGATATCTACCTAATCGGCCGATGGATATACTGTAGAACCTTGTCAAAGTAACAAACAAGCATGGCGGACCCGCTAAGCCTAGTTGCGAGCCTAATAGCGGTCGCGCAGGTCAGCGGAAGTATCATCTCCCTGTGCTACTACTATCGTCGCGGTGTCCAGGGAGCGCAGAAGGACATCGCGCAGATCCTGCGTAATGTAATCGAGCAACTTATCCCGTTACTCGACAGAGATGATGTCGGGAGCGAGGTACGCCTATCCTCCCTAAGGAATATGAGCCTCAACGACGGACTGCTCTCGGAATTTGAAAACGACCTTCAGAAGCTCGAGGATCGGCTGCGCAGCCCAATTACCAAGTGGCAGCGGTTAGGTGACCAGTTGCTCTGACCGCTGCGAGAACGCGATGTCAAGCAGGCGCTTGGGAGCATACACCGAATGAAGAGCATCGTGGAATTTGGTCTTATCGCGGATGCTACGATGTCCATTGTGGAGATCCAGAAGAACACAAGAGATCTCAAGGATAGAATACTTAACTTCCAGCGCTCAACTATCCACCTATCTGAACAGTAAGAACTGCAGGTGATGCTGGAGTGGCTTGGAGCTCCAGATCCTTCCGTCCGGCATAACGATTTCTACAAGAAGCGCGCGAAGGACACCGGGCTTTGGCAACTCAATAGAAGTGCATTCGAAGCCTGGTGCGATGCCCGCATGTCATCTTTCTGGCTCCATGGCATACCGGGATGCGGGAAGAGTGTCCTCAGCTCAGTTGTCATAGAGCACATCAAGTATCGCAATGGCTTAGGGAACGATGCAGCATTAGCATACTTTTACTTTGATTTCAGCAACGAGGCTATTTCTAAATCGGAGGTCATGCTTCGCTCATTAGTCTCGCAGCTTGCGGCATGGAAAGGGAAACCGCCCAAAGCACTGGCACAATGTGCTATAAGATACTTTCGCAAGACATACTGTGGCGATGGCTTAGCGGTTTATCGAGATGGCATTGCTCAGCCTCCAGTACAGGATCTCGTCAAGATCTTGCGAGGCATTGCGGAAGAGTATGATGATACCTACCTTGTGGTGGATGCACTGGACGAGTGCATGGATCAGGGAGAGTTGCTCGGAATCCTCAATGACATCCTCGCCGCCCAAGTAGATGGTTTGCGTATCTTCTTAGCTAGTAGACACACTGTAGACATTGCCGCAGTTCTTGACTCGAAGGTTGTGCATACTGTTGAAGCTAGCAGTGAAGACGTGGGCAGAGACATTGTCAATTTCGTCCAAGCACAGTTAAGTGTCCCCAAGCTCCGCAAATGGCCTGCCAGCCTACGAAACGAAATCCAAGATTCCCTTGTCAGTGGTGCCGGTGGCATGTTCCGGTGGGTCGATTGCCAGCTCGGGATACTTGGAAAGTGTGTTACAATCAAAGACGTAAGGAAGGCGCTCAAAGCGCTCCTGAAATCACTCTCGGAGACCTACGCATTAACTCTCGACAGAATTGATGAGCATCACAGCGAGTATGCTATCAAGGTTCTGATGTGGCTCGCTATCTCGCCAAAGCCACTCGAGATCAGAGAAGCGGCGGACATCCTCGCCGTTAACTTCGAATCCGAAGGCGGACCAGTGTATGATGAAGACTTGCGAGTGCTAGACCCAACAGAGATTCCGACAATGTGTACATCACTTGTCGCGACGGCTACCACTTGCCTGCGAACACTCAACGGTGACCTTGAGAAGACCATCGAGCTCCATCTAGCCCATTACACCGTGAGAGAATACTTGTTATCAGAGGCATTCTTTTCACGGTTGCGTCACACGATTCGGTGCGCAAATAAGCCCCAGGTGCACGCCTTCGTAGCCAAAACCTCATTGGCATATCTCTTGAGCATGTCAGAGACTCTCACTGACGAGCTACGAAAAGACCGTCCGCTATCGAGGCAAGCAGCAGAATTCTGGGTATATCATTACCTAGAGTCACAAAAGGAGACAAGCCTGGAAAGTCTTGTCCTGCAGCTTTTCCGAGACAATGGGCAGACAGAGACATACAGGAACTGGTGCAAGCTATCTGACCCCAGCAAACCGTGGAGAGGACCCGATCTGCGGCGCTCCTGGTTTCCAGCTCCACTGTACTACGCAAGTTTCGAGGGTCTTGAGCCTCTCGTTCTAGCACTTCTGAAAGCCGGGGCGGACCCTAATACAGCCGGGGAAATCCATAAAACGTGCCTCCAAGCAGCAGCATGTAATGGTCATTTTAGTATTGTTTGTGCCTTGCTTGAAGCAGGAGCAGATCCGAATGGTGGCGGTGGGCTTCACAATAACCCCATCATCGCCGCAAGCCTCGGGACACGCTAAAGTTGTAGAGTTATTACTCAAACACGGCGCAGATCCTAACAAGACGAGCTACGCAGACGCCACAGCGTTAACCATAGCGGCTCGACGGAACCATATCGAAGTCGTGCGGCAGCTGCTTAACGGCGGTGCTGATCCCAACCGATACCACCCCAAGCCAACAGATGTGAATCCCCTCGAAGCAGCTTCGTCGCGAGGCTACAAAGACTGCGTGGCCTTGATGTTGCCGAAAGCATCTCAAGAGACTGCGTTAGGCGGCTTAGAAAAGGCTTACAGAGCAGGAGTGGATCGTGACATGCTGAAGATTTTCATCGAGTTCGTTCCGGACGGCGTGTTAAATTACGCCGCGGCTCTTGGTTACGAGGATCTCGTCGCGGAGTTGCTTGATAGAGGCGCCAAGCCGGAAACAAAGGTCAATCTTGGTTACAGGAGACACGATGCTCAAGCGTCAGCCCTGGTTGAAGCTTGTGCAAACGGACACCTCGCGATAGCAAAACAGTTGATCGACAAAGGCGCTGATGTCAATATAGAGTCGAGTAAATCTTTTGCCGATTCGTACGCGCTGGCAAGCGCCGCAAGAAAAGGCAACGCTGAAGTGGTAAAACTGCTACTGACTCACGGTGCTAATGTAAGCGCAAGTGGTAGATATGGACCAGCGCTGCAAATTGCGGCCTACGAAGGACATAAGGAGATTGTCCAGATCCTCATCGAACATGGTGCCTCGCTGGAGGACGGGACTGGCAGTTATGGCGGCCCCGTGCAAGCCGCGGTGCCGGGCGATCATGTTGACATCCTACAACTTATTCTTAAGGCAGGGGTAGACCCTAACATGATGGCTGGATCCTGTAGAATCAGTCACGGCCGCATGCGTCTCTCGGGCAGCCCGATTCAAGCCGCCGTGGCCTGCTCGAATATTCACATGGTCGACTTCCTTTTGGAGCACGGTGCAAACCCTAACCTTTGCAGCAACAGACGCCTCTTGGAGGGGATAGGGACTCCGCTCTCCACTGCCGCTCGGGACGGGAATCTGGACTTGGTGAACAGATTGCTAGATGCCGGTGCCGACGTAAATCAGCCCGACCAAACATCTGGTTCAGGGCCTGCTTTGTTCTGGGCAGTGGAGGGAGGAAGTTTGAGGGTAGTAAGTCGGCTGTTAGACGCAGGCGCGGATCCGAATGCCCCATGGCGGACAAGCATCAGAAGCCAAGCCACAATTCTCGCAGAAGCTTGCATGAGGGAGAACACACTCGTTATTGAGGCGCTGCTGAAAGCTGGCGCGGATATACACCAGTATAGTGGCTTCCGCGAGAACAACGAGCCACCCATTCATACCGCAGCCCGCTGCGGTAATGTCGACGTGATCCGCGTACTGATAAAGCACGGTGCAAACGTCAACGAGCAGTCTCAGGGAGGTTGGACTGCGTTGCACAAGGCGGCCCGGGGCAGCAGGCATGATATCTTAAGGGTGCTTTTACTAGAATCCAAGGCGGACCCATCATTGCCGCTGGAAAACGGGAGTTTGCCTATACACTCAGCCGCCAGCTGGAATAGCCCGGAGTGCTTGGAACTGCTGGTCCAAGCTGGCTCGGACATCAACGCACGCAATAAGACGGGGAGGACGCCGTTGCATTGGGCCGCTGACATTGGAGCCCCGAGGGCTGTGGAGTGGCTGCTTCAGAACGGTGCAGATGATAGAGTAGAGGAACACGGGACCAACATGACTGCGCGGGATTATGCAGAGTTGAAGATGCTGGTGGCCGAGTCTTGGGCAAAAAGCAACAAAACCGAGGTGCTTGAGATGTTTGATCGTCATGCGAACAAGGCTGCTGGCTCGCTGAATGCCGATTGTTAGCAAAGTATAAGTAATACGACACTAGGACCTTTTAAATTTAGAAGGCTATATTCTAGAAGACACTTGAAGTCTTCAAACTATTACGCCCATACATGCCTCAGCCAAAGACTTCCGCCTCGACCAAAGCCACGCTTATGAGTTGTACAAAAGTTTATTAATTACAGTCATAAAGCCAAATCATTTCATAAGGAAATCCTGCTTAATATATTTATGCTATGAAGATCTTGAATTTATCTTTTTTACCAAGTATAATATCCTCGTTTCAATATATTTAAAGAATGAAACATATAATAAGTTACGGTTTATTATTAATAGTTTTTTCAAATAATATCTGTTGTTAAATTATTGTCGGTTCACCTGTAGCACGAAGTACGGTACGCAATTATACGTAATATACTCGTTGTGCTATTCCATGGTTGTTGTACGATTAGGGGTGGGAGGGCGAAGCTGTAGGAGCTTCGCTCGTTCCCACTACCTAATCGGGACTAGCTTACAGGGGCACGTGAATATCACGTGTACGTAACCACTATTCTACCAACAATTATATATCACTAAATTAGTAAAAACATTTAAACATAGTAAATTGAACTTAAACAACCTGAAACCTTTAACTAGTTTATATATTTTATCTTGATAGTCGATTAAATAATTACAGTTTTATTTATACTTTCAAGGACAGTTAATTTTTGATTATACAGACAAAAATATAAGCAACAAACAGAAAATTTGTTTTATTGCTAATTGACTCTCAGAAGAAAATAAAATATACTATTTATACTAATATAATCATTTAAGCATATTTAGTCCAGTATAATTCTTTAAATAAGAGTAGTTTCTCTGCTGTAGTCATTTTAATATTTTCCTCACAAAACTTTACATTTTTGCATTCTTTGACTTTGATAATCTGGTACAAGAGTTTCTTGATGAAAAATTAGAAGTAGATTACAGGACTTTTACGTCTCAGATATGTTCCGGCTCATACACCAATACGACTCATTCGCCAATAGCTTAGTTGCAGACTAGATTACTCGCTCGTTGGCGAACTGTTTTGTAGAATTGATCTTTGCAAAATCTTAAGAATAAAGAGTTACCCCAAAGAGACATGAATTGCAGGGGTATAGAACCGAAAGCTTTATTAGAAAATCGATTATGCTCCTTCTCATACAAGACTTTATTTATAAATCTATTACTATGAATGCTGGCGAATCGTCAAATGCGAGCTCTGAAGCACTGAACTCGTACTTCGTGGAGAGTACACGAAGTCTATAACCGCCCGAATCAAGCTACTCAATTTTGTCTTTTGCCTGCTCTATTATGCTGTTGAAAAACTGGTGCAGTGGACAACTGCTTTGCAGAAGAACATGTGATATTGGAAATGTCTTGCTGCGCCAGATCTTGTAAGGTTCGGATCTCTTACGTTTTCGCTGAAGATCGCGTCGAAGTCAATTTGGCGACATTCATAGCAGATCTGGTGAGCCTGATTCGTGCCGTTAGAGGCCCCATCGACTTCATATTCCGCATTATCTGAACTTCGTTGACAAGGCTCGATGCGTTGGCGCTTTGGTAGGGGAAGATCCCCAGCTGGCCGCTTTGTGGATGAACGAGGCATGGCTCTTTCTGATTAGATTGAAAAGCTTATCCTCCCACACGCTGATCCTAGACTTCACGTGTATTCAATAATCGACCCCAACTCTTCCTCCTATTATATGTAGCTAATCTAACTCTCTTTGAGATAACTTGTGGGTCTTACGATAGCTTTTGTTGGGTACTTGGCTGGCTGTTCTGTTGCGAAGAGATTGCGGCACGGATAACGTAAAACACGAGTCCTAGAAGAATAGCAGAAGAAGCCCACAGCCTTCCTGTGCCACATGAAGCTGGATAATCCTTTGCTGGTTGGATCAGAGATCATTCTTCCGGAATACGTGTTTTGCCGAAGCCAGTACGTATTAACGGTGCCGTATTTCATTCTTATTCCCCCCTTCTTCTTCCAAAGCTACGGCTCCTGCAACGACGAAGTTATCCACATAAGAGCTTAGCTTATATTTCATCGAACACCATGTCGAAGTACATTAATCACGAAGAGGAGCCCGCAGTGTTGGATGTTATTTCTTCATTCATCGCGGCAATGAATCCGCCGCCACGTTTCGAAGAGGCAAGAAAGCTTGTTTTCGAGCCCGGTATTCATTTCGTCTCATGGAGCGTCCATGGAAACTTTCAGCACAGCCTCAGTCAGGCAATCGATGTTTCTGAGAGCTGTGAGAAGGAGGGTAAGACGGATCCTGGCGCGTATAAGCTAATACGATCCGACCCGACGCCGGAAGTCTATATCTGCGACCAGATCGCGGCCGTGTGGGCTGTTCTAGAGCGCACTGCCCCCAATAATAGCGTGCTTTTCCGCTCCTACACGATCTTCTTCCTCGTCAAGCCCGATAGCAGCTGGAAGGTCTCTGGTTTGATGCACTCACATCCAGATGCCAGTACTCCTCTACCTCCGGTTGAAAAAGAGATCACACCTGGTATAGAAAGGCTCATGCATTTCGCCGAGGAGGGATTCAAAGCGCGTGGTATCGACAACCTAGATGACTGGGCGTTACCTGGCACTAGGTTTGTCCGTCACAAGCTGCCTGATGCGCCAACAGGAGCGCTTGTGGCCGATGCGGTCCAGCAGATGACGGGGTGGGCGGCCAGTCTGCCAGTCGACACCAAGTGGACAGAGGAATTTGAGGACCGCATAGTACGCATCGCAGGAGACACGGGCTTTGTTTGGATGCGTTTTACAACTTTCCTGAATGGGCAGCCTCAATCAACTGGGATCGATGTCCTGGGGCTTCACAGGCAGGATGGTAAGTGGCTTTTCAGCGGTACACAGACCTTAAGCCTAGCTGCAGGAGGACAGTAGTTGCTTGTTTGAAGAATTTCGGATTTTTTCAGTAGTGGAAGTAGAATATTTTAATGCGGAATTGATCGTTCTACAGGCATATTGAGGATTATCGGACGACAGGCATCTACAATTCTATATATTTGAAACCCACATGCACCCAGCTTATCACAACAAAGATTCGTGCTATTAGTCCTTCATTAAACTATTGCTTGAAAATAAAACTTCCTTTAACTCATCCTTAGCTCTCCTCGACGGGTTGAAATGAAGTCACTTGTGCAAAAGAGTGGAATTGCGCTTCAAACGTACACAGGCAGTTACACGCAGTAACGGCGGAATGTACTAGAGAAAGTTTAAAATGTATATAATTTATAACGTCACAATAATAGCATAGAGCTACAGGCTCAGTGTGCCACAAAAAATGGGGAACAGTGAGTGTAAAATTTAAAAACCTCGCTCATCACTGCTCTATTCCAAATACAGCAGCATATAAACTCCCCTAATAATTTCAATTTATACCTCATCTCCGCACACCTTAACGCATCTCTTCAGAGTACCGTGGATTGGGAGGAGGGCAATCGCAATGGTCTAATAACTGTCTAGATCCTCCCAGTATATGTGCGCCATAAATCCCACTCTAAACTCCTGGAATACATTCACCATCACTTCCATACACTCTTGATCTTCCTCAGCCAGCACTAGCGCTGTGAATGAACTCCTCTTATGCTGTGCCATGAGCGGGTCATTTTCATAAGCTCTGACCCACAACGGATTCCGCAAGAGCTTCAATTTCTCCTCAACGCACATAAACCACGTCATGATTTCTATGGTGGCCCAAACGTAGTTCAAGGCGCAAACAGGATGGTAGCCGCTGATACAACCCACCAAGTCAAGTTTCAAAAGGTCCAGATATTCACTACTGCTGACGAGTCCCTTGCCACTGTCATGTTGTTGCTGGGGCGGGGGCAAGAATTCGTAGCCTTTGGGGAGGGAGGCTATGACTTTCTCGAGCATTTTCTCCCCTTGCGGATCTTTGCTGATACTTTCAATACGTGATGCCTTTTCAATCATCGCCTCGTCAGTCATCCCGCTAGATCGAGCACGACGAACCAGGTCCGTGTCCTCCATTTTCTTCTTACCGGTTTCTGGATCGGTTGTAATTTTGGTTTTGGAAAGACGCAGCATGGCTAATGATGTTCATACATCAATGTCCTCGTCAGGAATACGCTCGGGGATCCAGTTTGCGTC
This sequence comes from Scytalidium lignicola, assembly GCA_002812745.2. Lineage (NCBI taxonomy): Eukaryota > Fungi > Ascomycota > Leotiomycetes > Scytalidium > Scytalidium lignicola. Next base: position 3,680 of record NCSJ02000536.1, on the reverse strand, counting down.
GTGATAAGCGCCGAGTATTGAACTGCGTCTGAAGAAACGGTTCACTTTTGGGCTTAGAAGGCCATGTATGTCTTCATCCGTTCGAAGAGCATTCCATCTAAAGGACCGCCGTTCAAACGTTGCACGACGGGAGCCTGTTTTGTGGCATATTGCGAGAAAAGCTTCGTAAAATCCATTTACAGGCGCCTTACCATCGATGAAGAATTCACTTGGGAATAATTCTTGAAAGCTGGCATAGAGCCCAATTGGCTCTTTGATGAGGCCCTTCTGCACTAGCATATTATGTAGGTGCATAATACACATTGGCTCTGGTATTGTATCCCAAAACGCGAAGTTCATATCATATGAAAGCTTTAGTGCTTCGAGAAGGCCCACGCCGCAGAAAATGGGAAATACTCCCACAGGCCGTTCGCGTTGCAATTGGTGAAGCGAGACGGAGGGATAGTAGTCAAACCAAACATGTACATCGATTCTCCAAGCCAATTTACAAAATCCTGCATGAAATCCTTTAATATATTACATATCTTCGTGTTGTTGTTATTCGAATCGTTATGCAGTGGCCTATCTTTCTCGAGGATTTGGATTAGTACATCAACAGCGTGGCAGTATCCATGTCCCATTCTCTCATTTAGACGATCCAAAAAGATATCCACATCCCTTCTGGGACGAAATTGTCGTGCAGGAGAACTGACAGCATGGCCCATCAAGTTAAACGACCAACCCCGAGATACTGCCAGAGAATCAACGATGCATTGAAGCTGAAAAACATGATGAGGAAGAATCATGCGTCGAATATCCGTACCCGGTTTCTGCATTGCCAGAGTTGTGATCTCGCCAGCAAACTCATTCAAGCCGAATAATCTGCGGTCCTTATTCCATGGTCCTTTGACGGACCAGTCAATATTTTCGAGGACCCAATGTTGGCCTTTCATTGTGATGCGTTGGACAACGATTGCCGAAAATAGATTGACCAAGTCGTAGAGCCAGTTAATGGTATATGATCTACGCCACTTACGCCGTTGCGCCTTGCTCGCACGTAGAAGATTCAAATTCGGATCCTAGTCGCGGATTTCCGACAGCATAGGCTTCGTTGGTTTACCGCTGCGAGTTTTCTGGAAGTCTGTGATGAAGTCGAAGAGATCTGTGTATGTGTGTAGCAAAAGTTGCTCCTCGACATCAACGTCCACCTCTTGAATGGGTCTTGCACTACCGGAACCTGGCTCAATTTCGTAGAGAGTCACTGCGAACATTCCTTGCGCTTTCTCTACATTCCCACGTGTGATAGTGTTGAAAACCGTCTCGTAAGACTCGTGCTCAAGGAAGTCCACAAAGATGGCTGACTCGGTCTGTTTGATCATTGCAATGGCGATATTGGAAAGAGCACCAGCCACGGAGCTATTGAGGTCACCATATGCTACATCGCGCCATAAGCCTTGCAGGTGGCCTCGAAGCTCAGTCCACTGTTGGACGAGCGAGTAAACAGCCATGAGATAGTCGGTGACGAGCCCAGTCTCATCTTCAATGATCTGATAGCTTTCCAACGGCACATCGTCGAGGGTTGTTTCTGGTCCGACTGCCGCCTCGGGCGTCCATTTTCCTTTTCCTTTCTTGCCTCGCTTGCCTTTGCCTTTCTTACCCTTCTGTGTGGACCTCCTCGCCCTCTGCTTCGGCCCAGCACTACTGCTGGTCATTCCATCGACTACTTCCCCGTCTTCTTCATCCTCGTCACCGTCACCATCACCATCACTTTCACTGTCATCCTTGATATCATGCAGATCACTAAATCCACTGATACTGAGGGCAGCGAATTTATTTGCAAAAGTGGTCACATCGAGGTTCTCTTCCTCTTCGTGGTGGCCTCCGGTTCGAGCGTTCTGTGCCCATGTTTTGCCTCCAAGGGCCTCAAATGCCTCAGTTAGAGTGTCGATGAAGCGCTTGTGAGACGCGTTGTTCTTCTCTATTTCAGGATCGGGTTTGCTAGCGGCCATTCGCTGGAACGCCTCATGGGTCGTGGTTCTGGCTTCAATAACAGACTGGAACAGACGATATATGGTAGATGGGATGGGGCTGACGTATTTGGCGATGAGATTCGCGGTGGGCACGAGAGCGGAGGCATGGATTTGGCCGGTGGTATTGGCTGTGACAGCTGATGTCGCGGAGGTGGGCGGCCTCGGAGATGGCAGGGAGTTGAGGATGTTGTTGGAGGCGTGGATCATCCAGCAAAGCAGCTGCTGAGTGTCGCGCTTGTACCGGAGGTAGATATTCTAGTCAGCCATAATACAATAATAGAGCCAGGTTTTGACGTTGAGTGAGTCCCTCGCTTTGATCCTTTTGATGTTTTCATCTGTCAGTACAGTAGTTGGATTGTTCAGCCTCGCATGAGCAGCCCCACCACTAATCGTCAGCCTGAGGCGGTGCATTCATTCATTGGTGAATTTCCTTGCGCTGAATTCATCGAACAGTACCCAGAGGATGAAAAGCAACGCGGAAGCTTAATTATTAAAAAGTGATATATGGATCTGGCTAGTACAAAACAGCTTTCTGAAGGGTTCCGTTCAGGATAGATCAAGATATAAGGAGACCCATTTGATACCAAAGGCAGAAACAGCCAAGAACCTCTTTTGCAGTAGATCCTCGGGCTCGTAAAGATACAGTGCTCTTTATTTATTTCATGAGCCTTGATTAAGCACTATCGAATGAATTCTTGCTTCATTATTATTTTGTACTTCTCTCGGAGTCTTTTATCATAAATAGAACCATTACTGATGCTTGTGATAATAATATACTATTATTCTTTTGGTATCAGTAAAAATTTACGAAATATGTATATTAAGATTATAGCAAATGAAGAATAATTTCTGTGTTTTTTGTATTACTACCGTCAGTTATGACTGTTTCCCAGCTCCAAGTGTAAAACTTTTTTTGGTTTTCTTATTGAAAGAGTAAATATATTCTTATCTATTGTCATTCTTTTTTTTTTTCTATAAATAAATCATTTTGTACTTAATTTCATAAAAAAGACTTGTATTATATATTATTGCTTGTTTATCATTTATGCTAGATCGAACTTCTTGGTAATACCTATTCTGCTTTAATTCTTTAATAACTTGATTTTTATCCTATTAACATAATGATCCTATCAAAAGAATAAAGATTCCTTTCATATAATGACTTTGGAACAAAAGGAAAAGTCATTGAAGAATCGTATACGTGGCATTTCAGCATTACAACATTTACAAGCCGAGCAAGACTGACTCTAGGACAGGGAAATTTGGAGATCTGTATATAGCATTGTTAGTTCAACCAAAGTTTGGTGAGAAGGGAAGAGGCTATTTTCGTACCCAAGACCTGACACGGGATCCCAGCCCTTTGCAGCGGGGAAACCCCAGATTGTCGACAAATCAGGAGAGTAGCAGCCGTCGTTGTTCCCGATGGTGATGTCGTTGAACGCCTCTGGGTGCGCGTACTATATACAATTGATTAGCAAAATCCGCGAATCCCTAAACTGAAACAAGAACAAAGGAAGGAAAAAACCCTGCCACTCAAACCGGCTTACCAGAGTCGGATTAATAAAGCCCAGCGTGCTCTTGCCGGCGGCAATACGCTTCTCGTTAACCAGCGTCAACATGGCGCCCCATAGCGGCGCGCTGAGGCTCGTGCCGCCGATGGTCCACCACTGG
>NCSJ02000535.1:0-19884 GCA_002812745.2 Scytalidium lignicola | reverse complement strand
AATGGACAAACAAAAATATTTAAACATATAATTAAAAGGATACTTAAGATGTTATATCAATTATGATCAAGACAATTAAGTTGATTACTTATTAATAACAGAAATGTTATACAATGATATACTACATAAATCAATTAAAATCACTTTATTTTATATAAATTATGAATATAAACCAAAAGGGTTTTATACTAGACTTAAATTAGAATCTATAAATAAATCAACAAAGATTTATATAAAACAAATAAAGGAAATGCAAAGAAAGATCAAAAACTTACTTTAATACACAAGAGAAAGAATAAAAAAAGTATTACAATTATAAACACTTAATAAAACTAATATACAAAAAAGGGAATAAAATTTATCTTTTTAAAAAGAATATTAAAACAATAAGATTAAGTAATAAACTAAACTAGGTAAAGTTAAGACTATATAAAATCAAGGAAGTTTATAAACCTTTAATGTATAAATTAAAATTATTAACAATAGTTAAGATACATCTTGTTTTTTATGTTTTACTTTTTAAACTAATATTTAAGAATACTTAAATATTAATGTTAGAAAAANGTTAATCTAGAAAGAGAATATAAAGTTAAAAGAATTATCAGTTATAAAATACATTATAAAAAATTACAATACTTAGTTAAATGGATAAGATATTCAGAAAGTAAGAATAAATAAGAATTTACTTTTAATCTTATAAATTATAAGGAGTTATTAAAAGGATATTATCAAACTTATCCTAGAATAGATTTCCAGGTAATGAAATTATAAAGTCAAAGAAAAAAAAGGTTAATAACAAAGGAAGAAATTATACTTAAACTAGTAAAATACAACTCTTAAGGTTATAAAGAATTCTATTTCTCTTGCTTTTCTTTTTNCTTTTACAATGTTAAGTTCGTCTAAAGTTCTTAAACTACAACAGAACATTTCTTAAACATACTTCTTCAAGAAAGACTATTACTTCTTTAAACAGGCTAAACAAGCTATTATTTTTAGAAGAACTTCATTAGTTTTCTCCTTCTTCTTCATAAGTTAATTATACTTACGTTTGTATACAAGGAAAAAGAAGGAGATGAATTCCTTGCTATTATAAGATTATCTATGATAAGAATACTTATTATAATGATTAGAATTAGGGTTTATCTTATAAATAAAATCATTCTACTTATAAAACAAACAAAGTATTACTTAAAATCATATTTATTAATATAATCACCTAAGGTTATTTACTCTTGATATTTTCTTGATTTTGTCCTTTCTTCTGTATTACTCTTAGAATATTGTTGTTTAAGTAACATGTTAGAAAGGAAAGAAGGATTGCTGAATAAAGAGAATGTTCAAAGATAATGTTTTAATATCAAAACAATACTAAGCAAAAAAGAGGATAATATTATAAGTTTTGCTATAACATGTTAATTAGTATAAACTTAAGGCTTAGTACAGATACAATATACAAGAGAACTTAATAATTAGACAATTATATAATAAGGACCTAAGATTTAAGGAGTCCAAGGTCTATCAGCTTAAGACCTAAGGACTTAGGGATCCAGAAGTCTAATTATATTTCATTATCTATATAAGTACACTATAAGAACATGAGAGTAAACTCCTTGTGTTCAACTTAAATACATTATTAAATCCTACCTTTGACTTAGTTACCTGCTCAAGTATCTCCTGTTTCCACTGTCCCTGAACATCTACCTTACCCAGGCTATTTAATAACCTAGATAGCGTAGTTTTGTAACAATTAAGTATTTTAACATTTTAAGCTAGAATATACAATAATTTTTTTTTTTTATAATTTAATTATTATTTAAGAGTAAACCTTTTAAGTAGATATTATACATTATACTTTTTATAATAATAATATATAACTAATTAAGGTTAAAAAAAGCCTTTTCTCAACTTTAATCATATTCTATTCTTACTTATCTAATAAAATCAACATTATTAACTCTTCCTTTTATACTTAAAATTGTACAACATAATATTTAAATACTTGAAGAGCTTGAAAATCATATTCTAAAGGTGTTTTCTAACCTTTTTACATAATAATTCTTGTTGATGATTAAAGGTATTAAATATACTCTTAAGTTGATAAATCTTACTCAAGCTGAACAAGTTGTAATTATAATAAGCTAGAAGTAATTAAACAAAGTTAAAGCAAGAAATAAGAAAAGAATAACTAAATCTAAAGATAGTAATAATATATTTAATCTTTATAAGTTGATTAAAATTAAGAAGTAATAAGAAGAGTTAACTTTAAAGAAACAAGTTAAAGTATTACAAAAGAAACAAAAATTACAACTTAAAAAGATATACCTAGAAAACTTGAAGGTGTAAAAANGCAAAGGAGAAAGTATATAAAGTTATAATCATATAAATTACTCAATATAAGAAGAATAAGGAGTATCTTATACTATTAGAATTATAACTTAAAACACTTAATATGCTAATTGACCTAATTACAATTCAATGATTTATAACTCCATTTGACAAAAGTAAAGACAAAAGTATTAATATCATATTAAAAAGCATATATATAAGAGTAAAACCTCTTTTTCCAAGGTTAGTTAATATTATAAAAAACCTTATTATTATTATTATTTTTACTATAGAATCAACATAAGGAACAAAGAATATAAAGTTATTATAAATAGATTAAGATTTTTTAGAATTCAAATAGTTATTTCATCGTAATATAAGTAATTTTCTTTGTTTAAATAGAAATTGTATAACAATTTATATAGTTCGGCTATCTTGTGAAAGGTGACTGATTTATTTGAGGTAATCGAATATTTTTACCAATTACCTCTAGGTAGTTGGTAAACAATATTTTCCTACCTCTAAGTGTAACCAATTATTATATATATATTCAAAATCCTCTTGAAAATTCAACTTGATTTGTAAATATTAAAAATCCTGTAAATTAATAATTCTTGATTTCAAATTAGTTTTTTTATATATTATAAATTATAAATATTTATAATACTCAATTTCAAATTATATTATTAATTAGTTGTTGAATTATTAATATTAATATATTGATTTTTAAAGTAGTAAAAAATTGAGGTGTAAGGCAAATTCAGATTAGTAATCAACTGATAAGTGATAAGAGTAATCTAATCCTAATTAGGTTTAATTAATTATATCCTAGATCATGTGATCAAAAATACTAATCCTATTTAAGCTAAGTTAGTCATGTTTTAGGTTATATGATCAAGTAATTAATTTAGTAATTAATTAATTTAATTATAATTTAATTTAATTTAATTAGTAAAATTTTAGGTTTAATTTAATTTAATTAGTAGCTAAAAATTAAATTAAATTAAATCAATCCTAACACTGGCAATGTGCATTTAAGTAAAGTGCAATTGCATTTCAGTATTGCCAAAATCCAAGGCTTGGAATTAATTGCTGAGTACTAAATCAACTAATTAATTTAGTTGGTATTAGTATGAGATTATACTAAATTAAACCAAATTAAATCAAGTTACAAAATACTAAAATTAATTTATTGAAATATTAAAATATTAAAAAAANTATTAAATTACATCGAAAATCATAAAATTTTATTTCAAAAACAATTAAATTATAAATTATAAACATCTAAACAATAAAATCTAAGCTATATAAAATTAATATTTAATGATATTATTAATGATCTTTTATTTGAGCTTAATACCAAAATAAATAATTAAATTCTGAGCTTTGCTAAAATGTACTCCCAACGCCGATGGCGGACATTCGCCGACCATTTCCCGCCCATTGTTCCCCGTAATTACTATTCTTACCAATTATAATCCTCTTTATGCCGATTACGCTTCCAGAAGCTATTTATATTAACTTTCATATAATTTTTGCTACAACTCAAGCGCATGTTCGTGAGAATAAATATGCTTTTCACATTTGAACCTCCAAATCAAACCGTATAGTATATTGCTATGTTGTAAGGTAGTACTGAATAATATCTTCTACGATACTTTTGCTACCGTATTAATTTGTATGTGATCAAAAGTAGCGAGCAGCAATTGGTAGAATAAAAGTGGAGTGGCAGTGATCACCCTAATAGATTCTTCAGTACCACCGTGTTCAAAAATGCCTCATGATACAGTAGTTCTATCCAAAAACGTTCCTGTGGATGTGGCGAGGAGTAGTATCGTTTTGGTCGATGACAACCTTGTTGAGCCATTTATTGATGATATACAGTTGACTTGCAAGTTGATCTGTCCTATTTTATCCACCTGTGATTGTTCTGAGTCTCTACTAAATCCATTTGCTGACGCCGGCGCCGCTGCTACCTCGCGGCCGCATACAATGAAATCAATTCACGCAATTCACACTACACTTGTTAACTCAAGCCAAATCAACCAATCTTCAATTACATTATAGCCTCAATAACGGCAGCCATTGGCAGTTGTAAGTGGAACGGTGAATAGCTTCAAAGACTGACAGAGTAAGTTATGACTTAAACGTGACAGGTTCACCTTTTCGCGTTTCAGTACGTAAGTACTTAATCTACTGTGCACATAAAGGCCGTGTTCTAATTATAGGTGCAGTTAAAATCAACCTCCCACCGATAAGTTACAGGACATAATCTCAGGCACAGGCGCACACACAGCTTGTAATTACAGGCTTCGGCACCTGTGTACACTCACTACCACACTACTCTATAAATTATTTACCAATCAGATAACTATATTTTAATTTTAATTTTATAACTATTATACTTTACACAATATTGATATTTACTGTATTTGTTGTTTTGATGTAACAGAATTAAAAAATTATGAACCAATTACTCTACACAGGTTGAGGTTTAACTTATGTCCGGTATCGGTGGGATCTGTCCATTTTGTGGAGAGGGACTTCTTTGGTTCTTGCAGTGACGTACATGGCTGATTTTAGAAGCGGAGAAATCCCTATGAGTTCGAGTCTGGTGGGGCGTGGGCGTTTTTGATCCTTGATAGATGATGATAAGCAAGACTCCAGTATCCATAATTGGATATCAACATACCGAATTTGAAGTACGATGTCCCTATTCCGGTACTGAAAATATTATCTACTAACTAAAATAACTAACTCATACTGGATGTTCAAATTCTTCCTAAAATGTCTTCGTAATATTTACTTTTATTTGTCTCCTTGTTTACTCTGTCATAAGTTTCTGCTTTTGAAATAAAGTTTCAATAACATGCCAGGACCATTCTGCTAATCCATCCACGTCCTTCAAATCTCGAATCCAGTCCCGCATCAAGCCCAAAGACTGAGATATATCGTTCTCATCAAGATATTCCTTTCTAATGGATTGCAGTAACGGAGACTCCTGAGCATAGTAGAAAACAAGCAGAATGCCAAGAAAATTCTGGCTCCAACAGAATAGATATGGAACCAGGGGTTTTTGGCCTTTGTTTGGAGCGAACGTCATTGGCCAGTTTAGACAACACTAGATATAAGTAAATATTAGCTTTGGGAATAGGACCGAGAACGGAAATGTTAATCGTCTACTACAGCCTGATCACATAGGCAGGAATGCTGCATACCTTGAGACAGACACTAACATCGTAGACATCCTGTGCAGTCATGCGCGTTGGAAAGTGCAATGCTTTATATACCAACGGCCGATAGATCATGTATTGAGCGTAATAGTACCGTGTCCGAAGCATAGCAACTTGAATATCATGTGTATATTTATAGGCGTTCAATGTGTCTCTATCTTTATTGTCAGGCTTTGTGATGAACAGCACTCGACCGTTCACAATGGTCCGGCCGTCGTCATTCCATCTTAACCAACTAGGAAGCATATTTCTCCATTGCTGAAGTTGTCGAGCGGATTCACGAATTATAGATGCCAACCCGTCTGCCTTGAAAGGTTCGTTTGTGTCGTTAACTTCTCCACCTTTAAGAACTGTCATTATCCAGAAATATTTAGTTTCACATGCCATATTCCAGTTTAAGAGGATTCGAAAACACTCACCATCTTCAACTGATGTATGAAAAGCACGACAAATTCGTCGCAAAGTGACCAATGCGGCATAATGATGATGAAACTGGGATATGTCGTTGGCGCGTTGATCTCGCTCGCAGTATGGTCCAAGAAACGATGGAAGTGGCACGGATTGTTCTAGATCCATAATAGAGGTATACGGGAGATTGAGCTCAAGATGGTGGCCACTACAACGCGTCAGCTGTCAGATATTGGACTTCACTGCGAGAATTAAAGGTGTTGTCTGTCTTACACCTCAACTGCTACACAATGCCAAAAAGCCTGCTTCAACAGATCGCCTTCGGTTGTATCCCAGTCATGATGGTGGCTTTTCATATTAGGATAGCTGTTACTTCTAAAAACATAGTATACTGAGGGGTTATACCTTTTCACTAGTAGGTAACATGTCGCAGATGCTTGGACGCTCATTCTCCAAGCTTCCTGGAAATAGTCGTCAGATGAGAATTTCATTAAGCTTTCGGTGATATTACCACATGATGGAAACAGGCAGAATAATAAAGCCTGGGGTTCGCACTAGTTAGTATATTATAGATACAGGAAGGTATAACGAGAAACCTCACGATGTCAATGCCTGGATTTGCACAACCTCCAAGCTATAGCCAGTTTCAACAAAGCCAAGTCTTCTTCTCGACTCATTGAAATATTTCAGCCCTGGTGGCCGGTCATACCATTTGTCACCTTTTTGACTAGAGTTTAGTTCCCCCCCNAATTGTTCCTTCAAGCGCAAATTGACCTAATGCAATAACTAGAAGGGTGAGGATGGTGCTCTTTTCGGCTACTTCAGTCGTCTTTACCACTGTGTTGGTATTCAGAGCCATAGGTAATGTCTCCTGGAAGAACAATGGCCGGTCTAGAAGTGGATGAATGAAATTAAAAGTATCGAAGTACATGTTTATCCACAGCACAATGCTCGCATATGGGACTTCATGCAGAATATCTACTAGATTGGTTGTGGTCATGGAGAGTTCTGTAGCCAGGGGTTTATGGTTAATCTGTTGATGTTGTATGAAGAGAAACCAATCTATTCCAGTTCGGCATGGATAGATATCTGACGACGTTGGTAAATCCTGGAGTTTTCGATGGATGAATGGCCATTCGAGTAGTGTATGTGCCGCTGTAGAATGTCGATACGGTACAGAGAGACTGGCATCATCTTCGCGAGAAATCACATCGATATTCGATATATGGGGTTGTGGAGCGGTGCTAGGTCTATCATTAAGATCACAATAACTGTTAATAATACTGTGCTGTTGCTGCTGTGAAGTACCTAGATCGTTTTGGCCATTCAAGACGATATGTTCCACATTACTATTGACCTGTCGTAGAAGGCTGAGGATCTCAGAGAGTGGCTCTTTTTTCCTACAGAAAGTGAACTAATTAGCCTTTAACTCAATGAAAAGAAGACTATGTTTCAATGCACCTTTCGGTGTTCCGATCTTTATACTGGCAGTTGACCCTGAGTCGTTTGCAAAGGGAGCATTTTGGTCGAGTCTCCTCACATTTTCTCTTTCGAGATCGACAAGTCTCGCAGGTCTTTTGTTATCGCTAGTGATTAGCAAGGAGTAAAGATCAACAGATAGTGTGAATTATAATATGGTGGAGAAGAATAAATCGTACCCACCTGAGCAGCTAACGATCCCCTTTGATACTGGCCAATCTGGTTCATTGGGAATCCTTATAGGAGGTATCCGGATAGTGCTAGGGTAAGATAAACAAGCACGGAGATACCTGTAAGGTCGTTATTGTCTGCTTTCCTCACATACACATCTGCATAGATATCGTGGTACTGTAATAATGTAATCAGCGGAGATGCGGTCCGCAGACTGCATTATAGTAGCGTACCGAATTTGTAAGCTGCGGGCACTGCAGTTACTGTACAGCTCACGCGTATTCTGTATCTAATTAAGAGTGAATCCCTAAGTATCCAATGTCGTGAATGTGAATTGATTCCCTCAAAATATCAGTCCGAGTTATATCACCTTGGCTGTTGTCAAGATATCTCCCTTGCCATTTCGGTTTTCCACCTGCGGAGAGGCGGATGTGGGGCTCCGCCAGAGTTACAAAGACTTCAATATTTCCAAGGGTAGATCCGATTCCTCCAATCATACTGCTTTCCAGTTTAATATCCATTCCTAATATCATAGAACTATGAATAGCGTTACCCATCGGTTGAATCGGATCACAACTCCTATTTGTCATGGCCGAAGGAAATTTCTCCTTCACTTGAGATATTTGCGTCGGCGTATAAAGACTGACCAGCAATGGAGTTATTTTTATACTTCAACTTGAACACTGGCTCTAGCATAAAGACATTCTCTCAAGATGAAAGACTTGCTCCGAGATTCTCTTTTTGGCCAACTCGTTCGTTACATTTTTCGTAATAAAATATTTCTTTATCCAGAAGAGAAACCTGGCTTTGAGTACGAAAAANTGCTTCCAGCCACGCTCAACCATCGGTGAGGAACACAAGGTCGGGCAACGTCAGGATGGAGTCTCATTGAAAAGCGGAAATGAACTGGAGGCTAGGCTTGTGGACGAGGACTCAACTGAATCAGCAGGTGCTGTGTCCAGACCCAACCATAATGAAAATATTGTTTTGGTGAGCTGGTATTCTCCAGGTTAGTTGGACAACCTTCCTAGCATAATTAAAGGTTCTGCACACAAGGTTACTCGTATATTATTGCTAACAGAATTTGCAGATGACCCCCAGAATCCTCAAAACTGGTCTTTGTCCAAGAGGCTCTTCATTTACTTTATAATGTGGTACGAGAAATTCCTAAGCAATTATCTAATCGATCGTTGACACCAGAGAAGCTTTTATACGTTTTGTGTTTACCTTGGTTCCTCAATATATACGCCGAGCACTGAAGGGGTCATGAAAAAATTCAATGTTAGCTACGTACCTGCTACCCTTGGTTTGGCTCTATATATTCTAGGATGTATGGACCTCTCTCAAACACCGAATTACTGCGCAATTGTCAAGTTATATACACTAACTTTTAGATAGATGGAACTGGACCTTTACTATGGTCTCCACTAAGCGAGTACGTCTTCCTGCATATACTGGAGAAAGAGGAAGTAAATGGGGCTAAACTTCTTGCTAGAATACCTGCTGTCGGCCGAAGCCCTCCATATGTGATTACTTTTGCTCTCTTTGTGGTTCTCTGTGTGCCAGCCGCCTTGACTGATAGTTTTGGGGGTCTCTGTATTGTGAGATTTCTTATGGGGTTCTTCGGTGTGTTCTACAACCTTTTAGAAATATATTTCAGAGTTCAAAACTAACTTGTAATACAGGATCACCAGCACTAACGACTGGAGCTGCAACATACCAAGATATGGTATGTAGTACATATTCTAGTCTTGGAGCTTAAGAGTATACATATTAATATAATATTTAGTTTCCCCCTATCAAAATGCCCTATCTTCTGGCTCTCTGGGGTGGCTCTGGTAGGTTGAATCCTGCCTAATTTTAATCACAAGAGTCTACTGACATCTAACTCCTCCATAAGCCACTCTTAGACCAGCAATTGGCCCTGTAGTAGCTGGGTTCAGTGTTGCAGCCCAGAACTGGCGCTGGTCCCAGTGGGAGATGTTGTGGGTTTCGGGACCTATTTTCCTCTTCTTGTTCATCTTCATGCCAGAAACCAACCCGAATACAATCCTTATGCAACGTGCCCGGCGCCTACGTCAAATTACGGGGCAATCTAGCATCAAGTCACAATCTGAAACAAACCAATCGCACATGTCCTCCCGCGAGATCGTCTATTTTGCATTGATCAAACCATGGGAAATCAATATCCTTGATCCTTCCGTTCTATTCACTACTGTGTACATTTCGTTGGTATATTCTACATTCTATTCCTTCTTTGAGTCGTTTCCGTTAGTATATCCAGTGATTTATGGATTCAACCTAGGCCAAACTGGGCTCGCATTCATGTCTGTCATTGTTGGCTTAGCTGTTGCGATTCCAGGCTACTGCATATACTACTACTTTTGGGTGGAACCTAGAATCAAAAAGCATGGTTGAGGAGAACCCGAAGATAGACTAAAGCCTGCAATTCTAGGAGCATACATGATCCCTATTGGAGTCTTCATTTTCGGTGAGATTCGCTTTTCTATCAATCTCTTCTACCACAACCTAACTTACCCATAGCATGGACCGCACGCCCAAATGTCCACTGGATGCCTAGTATCGTTGGAGTAGGACTGAATAATGCGGGCCAGTTTTTCATTCTTCAGCCCGTATTCATGTATCTTACAATGACCTATCCACGATACGCCGCCTCTCTGATGGCCGCAAACGACTTTGCACGGAGCGCTCTCGCAGCGGTTGCCGTTCTTGTTTCTCGCCCGATGTTTACACACCTTGGTGTCCAAGGTGGGGTGAGCTTGCTTGGAGGTCTGAATATTGTCTGTATTGGTGGTGTATATATCATGTATTACTATGGGTCAAGGCTTCGAGCGAGGAGTAGGTTTGCGGTGAAATAGTGAGACGGCAACCTCAAAGACGATGGAGTAACTCATGGCTAGGTCATATTCATATACTATTATACATGCAACTAAAATGTGATCCAAGACTGGTAACGTGGCTCAGCAGATGCAAAGGAGGGAGTAACAGTCGGACCCCCCTTAGATTAGTCCATGTCTGACAACTTGTCAGTATATTAGTTAGTGATAAAGCTGTAGATACATACTTTCGTCTACGACTAAGGGCTAGTTGTCTTAATTTGTCTATTAAGCTTGGCAATCTAGTCACACGTAGTTCCATAGTGGAGCTATTACACCTCACATTAATATTCTTTAAGGTTTTGTCTACCAAATTATTAGCACTTTACTGGAGCTGTTCAAATTAGAATATGCTTGAGTAACTGGTGGATCATTTAATATGACTAATTTATGATTACTTTTCAACTTATGCTACAACCTCGGTCCTTACTAGATAGGTTCAATTGAACTCTCTACGCTTGATTCTTTTAGTCGTTCAAAGGGAGTCTCACCCTCCTCGGATTGTGTCTCTCGATGGCTTGTTTCATACAGAGTCACTTGTTCTCATTGAATCATCTTCTGTGCAGTTCTGTACATAGTAACTTTGACTAACTTGAGGTAAACTTTAAGTCATTCCTCACCTGCGAACTGAGTCGCAACGCATTTTTATTGTTTTGTACTACTCTCTCGCATCAGTTGAAGTCTCTCCTGGCTACGAGGTATAAGGTCAAACGCAAAGGGTTTCGGGGCTGTGTTTGTGCCAGCTGAATAATCATACAAGGGCACAGGAATATCATTGCCGTCCTTGTCCTTCTTGCGTGTGACGTTACACGCCCATGCCAGAGATGAGACCTGGATAAACAGGGCATTCTCCGCGCTCTCAAGGCCTGGGCAGATGCGTCGGCCAAAGCCAAAAGCAGAGAACCGCTTAAGGTTGGGAAACTCTGTCAGTGGTGCTCGGAATGTTGGGTACTCTGGTTCCAGCCAGCGCTCGGGTCGGAATGTCTCTGGGTCAGGATAGAGTGCTTCTTCTCGATGTATGGCCCATTGATTTGCGTGGACTACAGTTCCCGCCGGAATGAAGTAACCCTCATAAATGTCGTCCTGAATAAGCCGATGTGGGACACCTGTTGAGCATTGTCAGCAAATTTGTAGTTATAATAAACTGGCTCGACGGATGACGAACCTCCAGATACGACGGGCCTCCAGCGCAGCATCTCTTTGACGACGGCTCGGACACAGGGAAGATTTGGCATGTCGTCAAATCGAGGAATCCTATCATTTCCTACGACCTGATCGATCTCGTCCTGTAAACGCTTCTGCCACTCCGGATAATGGCACATGGTTAGGCAATAAGTCTGCATTGTGGATGAAGTGGTGCCTGAGCCACCACCATACAGTGTGCCGATGGTGTATGCAGCTTCGAAGTCGGACAAATTCCAGTATTCGGGCTTGTTAAGGTATGAACGTGCGAAGGAGGGAGGCTCCTCTGGCTGTCCTTCCTCCTTGACCTTGCGAGCATCTGCTAAGAGGCCAAGGAAATATGAGGATTCCTGCTGATGGAAGATCTTGCCTTCCCGCTTGAACGGTGCCAGGCATTCTGGCAGGCGCATAAGGACAGGAAGTACATCAACTAGATAAGCAAACGGAGAGGCCACCCTCTCGATAACGTGCATCAGAGACATGATCTTTCGCGCGTGCGACTCCTCTTGCGGCCCTCGTTCGACAGATTTTCCAAAGCCCTGCCGGAGTGATACAATGGTGGAATAACGTTCAAACAGTAAACTGTAGTTGCTTGGCTGCTCCACCAGATCGCAGATCAGTCGTGGAGCTTCCATCGCCTGGATTCCTTGCCACGAGCGGGAGCCAGTTGTTGACAGCTGAGCTTGGGCAAATTTCCGGCCGCGACGCCAGTAATCGTTCATCCCATTGAATACCAAGTTGCCTCCCCGTGTCACTAGATCATATCCCATGACAAAGTAGGGACGGTCAGAGTAGATAGCACCCCTCATTGACAGCAGGTCATTAGCAATTTTTTCACTTGAGATGACGACGTATGTTGATCCAAGGACGTGGATCTTGTAGATGGGTCCATATTCGTCGGCCCATTCCTTGAACTTCAGCCATGAATGAGTTTTGGGAATTTGGAGGAGATTCCCAATAATTGGATAACCTGGAAAGAGCTGTCAACATTTATTGATGAAGTTTTGGTTCAGGACTAGTGAATAACCTTTGGGTCCCGGCAGCTCTTTAGCCCCTTTAGGAATACGTCGAGGTCTCAACGAGGCGTAGATTCCAGTGATGCATACTACGACTAATGCAAACAAAATAACGTTTAAGGAAATCATGTTGTGATTAGATGAAGAAAATTCTTGGGTTTGTACTTGGTTCGTCTGGGGATAGCGTTCTTGAAATTTGAAGGATGAGGTTAATTATATATAGAGTTTAGCCAAGGCTGAATACGCCAGTTGCGCAGTGAGTGAACGAATGAGGTTTCCAGCAGATCAGCTGCTCTCCGGCTTGCATTCTGAGGCGAATTACAATGCATCTATTCCAATCCTCTGTAGACCCCGAGAGGTTCTTCTGGTTTTACCCCCGCCTAGGACACTCTTGCTTTTGATCTGCTGATGTGGGGGTTGTAAGCAAACGTACCCGCACAGACGTGAATATGATAAAATGTTGCAATGTACGCTGGATGAAGCCTCGATGACGACCTAGATGTGGTGACTGAAAAAGGAGAAAACAAAGCTCCCTACTCGGAGTATGACAAATCAGCGTCATCACATAAGTAATTGGAGGAGAAGCTCTCCCGTTGATCCGGAGCATTGTTAAGCACCAAGGCCGAGTCTCAAAATACCCGAATTTCCCCAACCACCCCGCAATCCCTCAAGAGCGTAAATATTTCAAAAACCCGAACTTCATGCCCTATAACACAACTCCGAAGACTATTATAAAAAANGTCCGACTGGGACAAGTCCTTAGACACTTACCCCGCATATTTAGTCCCCATGGAGAACGGGACGAATTATACCATATTTGGTCCACCCCAAATACAATAATGGCTATGTTTTAAGGCTTAAGATAGACTAGAAACAGTGGCTTGTATATGCTATATGTTGATATTAAATCACTGAGTAAAGATAAAGGATATATGAAGAAGTCCTGAGTTAGATGAGACCTCTACTTTAGGTGTGTCTGAAAGATTTACCTTGTATATGTTGCCCTCGAAAGAGCTCTGCAAGAGACCTCTTTTCTAGTACATAATCATCTTGTCAAGGCTCTTGCGCTACGTATATCCCTTAGAAACATAATATAATATCCGGATATTCTAGAAACGCTTGTGGAAGTCGTAAAGACATATTTGCAAATCGCAGTTTACAACCATACTTAGGGAGGCAAACGAAATTATCTTTCGAAGTTGTGCTCTAGATATAACATAAAGATCTTTCATGTCTCTAATTCATATATATTTATAAAAACCGTCAGTTCCTGAAAGAAAAGAACCGTTTTCTATTTTCCTTCTAATTCTTCACCGTCTCACTATCAAAAACCATCCGGTTCTTAATCGTCCCAATACCATCAATCTCAACCTCTACTACATCCCCATGCTTTAGTAATCCTGTCGGCTTCATAAACCACCCCACTCCGCTCGGCGTCCCGGTCATAATTATACATCCAGGACGCATCGTCCTACCGCGCGTCAAATGCCGTATAGTGGTTGAGATATCAAATAACAGATCATCCGTTGCCGTCTTCTGTCTCAAGTCTCTATTCACCCATGTCTTTAAATACAGCTTTGTGGGATCGGGGATGACGTCAGTAGATACGATACATGGGCCTATAGGGGCAAATTTGTCGAATCCTTTGCTGTACCCGTGTTGCATGCCGGTGGTGTGTTGGTTTTGCCAGTCTCGCGATGAGACATCATTGCCAACTGTGTATCCGATTACATAGTCGAGTGGGTTTTCTTGTGGCTTTTTGTCGAGGTTTTTGCACGCCTTACCAATAACAGCGCATAGTTCGCCCTAAGAGGGATAATAGAACACTTGGTCAGATTTATGTAAAGCTGGGATGGGGGTTGAGGCAGGCAGCGAGCGGAATCTATCTTACCTCGTAGTCGAGCTCCTTGGTCTCGGTGTCGATTGTGATGTCTTCAAGAGGGCCAGCAAGAGAGTCTGGGAACTTGTTGAAGACTAGTGGGTATTGAGGAGGATTCATCTGCACACTGTGAGAAAAAGGGTTTGGATTGTAGGGACTGGTTTCCACAAACTCCAGACTCCTGAACATGAGCTTTATAATTCACTCCAACGCAATGGATGATGGATGAGTCCTCCATTGGGGACAGAAGCTCCTTCACTACCGCACTCTCGCCCGTAGCCTTCATATTTGGGTCCCATGGCGATGTTCCTTGATAGACTAGAACCGTCTTTCCTAGCAACGCCTCGGCTTTTGAAGGACCACCTGCCTCACCAAATAAGACCCTCCCAGAGGCATCCTTGAAACGGATAAGGTATTTCCAAACAGTCATTTTTACCAAGATCGAGAGTAATAGAAAGGTTGCTAGGTTTTTGTTTTTAAAATATCGGATAAGATATATATATAAGATTTCATTACCAAGTCTACATAGCTGTAACAAGGAAAATCAACTAGTATTTATGATACCTGATAACTTGATAAGGGTTGCTGACTTTTGCAGCCTCGGGCTTTTGTACGCGAGATTCGGATCAATTTCTAGCTCCGGATTAGAAATATTTTGGTAATATGAAGTTTAAAGACGGTAAGTTACTTTAAACCGCAATTAGTGCCAGGTGGGAGGCCGAGTTGGTGAAGAAATGCGTACATAGGGTGGCGGTTTTCGGGATTGGATGTTTAGCAAGCTACCAAGGATTTTGCAGAACCTAGGCTAAAGAGTATAGATACTTAAATATATCTATCATGTCGTTGCTAAGATTGTGTCCCACAATGATGATATCACATTCAAACCAACATAGGTACTCAATTCTTGAAATACCAGCCAAATACAATTAACCACTAGACAAAACATCAATATGGCTACAGTTACTAAAACCGTCCCTTCCAATATTACCAATACCATCTGGCCAACCAACGGCGTTCCTGAACCTATTAAGGACCTCTTGGGCCTCCTCTTACAGCTTATGGACGATAAAAGCGATAACGCTGGTCCTCGACTCGCTGATGAAGTCTTCACCAAAGACGGCCAGCTTGGGGCTTCAACCAAGGCTGCCACTGGTTCTGCTGGTATATATATATATTTTCATCCCCCAAAAGCTTCCAGCGGGGATAAGTTTTAGTGTTTATCAATTCATATAACGTATAAATCTGGCTGTCGCTAATTCACAACTCTAAGGATAGAAATCCGTGAATCTCGCCGCACAGCCTGGCAAAAGATCGAGTACCGTGAACACAAAATTGCACGCTTCTATGCGCATTCCGACAGTGACTTCCTTTTCATAGGCAACGCTAAGATGCGCACCCTCAAGGGATATGAATTCAATGAGGAGTTTATTGGGAGGGCCATTGTTGATGACCCCAGCAGCCCGAATCCAAGGCTGCAACAGTTTAATGTTTGGATTGTGAGTTTACATACAAAATGAGTTTTTGTTCTACGAAGATGATGCGAGGAGATGAACAGAGGTTAACATAAGTGTGTAATATAGGATACACTTGCGTTTCAAAAGGCCATGCAGAATGCTTAATTAGTCGGCAAAATGGATTCGAATGGAAGGAAATGCAGAGTATGTTGGGACGGATGAAAGATAGAGAAAGCTTGTGCACATGCTCAGCGGCTGGGAAATTCAGAGTTCATTACTTTAAGGTCTGAATTTAAATTTGAATTTGAACTTAAAACCTGTATGTCCATAGCTGATCACTGCTTAATAAAATAATTGCCAATGAAATGCAATGCTTTTTTCTATAATGATGGGCCAGCTACGGAGTTACCTTGGGCTGAAATAGATCTCAGTCTGCTTCTAGACTCTCAAATGGTGAGTTCCCTCAGGGATTGAAATATCGCGTGGTTCTAGTATTTCGGAATTCCGAAGTCTCGGGGTTCTGTTCTTCTGCTCGGGATTTCTCTCTTCGCACCCCTGTCATCTCTTTTACCCCACACCGGAGACCCCGCCCCTCCACAACCCCGGAGTGGTTATGTAAACGCTGGAACGACGTCAACCAATTTTCGAGGACTTCACCTTAAAGTCTAGTTCTGAGAGTATTCTACATGAGCTTGAAAGTGGCTGATAATATGAGTTAAGAGCAAATTTGATCTGATTGACAGCTCACTTATTCTTTCTCGTGCTATTAATTTCTCGTATATCCAGACAGGTGTAAGAATCAGTGGACGCAAGATGACGGAGATATTTTGTCTCTCTCCTTCTAGTAGATATCACCAGCGTAAAAAACCGGCCCAAAAGTGGCAACAGTTTTAAGCCAAGCTCATACAAGGATTAAATCAGCTAGGTTCTGGTCTGTTTTAAGAAGAATCTACAAGTGTCTGTGTAAGGAGAATTCATGAGAACATGATTGTATAGAATCAAGGGGAAGTGGATTTGATTTAAACTAATTACAAATATGAATTGCGCCATTGCTCTAGATACAGAGATCAGATGGATCTCAAGTACCAGAGGATAAAGGACCGTTCAATCACCACTAAGTACAGTACCTAGTCCCTCTCTTCATGATTGGGAGGCTTGAATACAGACTTTAAGTGGTCGTATCAAGGATGAAAAATTACCTTACGAACAATGCCGGCAAATCTGTCCTCGGCCCAATATTGGCCCTTTTCTTCAACACATGCTCGTCTACCCCCTGATCTAACTTCGCAAACAGTTCCTCCGGATCAAAATCCACCCCAATTGGATTTTCCTTGAATTCCTCCCCATGGATAAACTCAATCGCATGATCCATGTTGTCGAAATTGTCTACCTGGCACTCTACTAGATTTCCATCAGGATCTTTATAGTACATGCTCGTTCCTGGCCCGTGGTTCGTGCACCAGTGAGGAGTCATGCCACGGCCCTTTCGAACCCGATACGCAGCGGACAGGTCTTTAAGGTTTGCATACGTAAAGCACACATGGTCTAGTCCGGGACTGGTTGGGTTGGGCGGGCCTCTATGGATGTTGCTCTGGCACATGATACCTATGCGGTGGTGTTCGTCGTCGTAACGGATGAAGGAGATTTGTTCGTGCCGGGAGACTATACCGCCAACGAAAGTCGTGTAGAAATCGATCATCTTGTTGTAGTGCTCCGGCGAGGTGCGGAGGACAAAATGAGCAAGCTTGGTTGGGCTTTGCTGTTTGGATACATCGGATCCAGTGGTCGTCATTGTGGACTTGAAGTATGGACGAACAGTAAAGAAACTGAATAGTATAGCTCAGTGCAGATTTAGTATTGTAATTCGTGTGTTCTGTGTTAGGGGAAACTGAAGTCTCGAAGTAGGTGAGAGTATTTAACAATTTCCTGAACTGTATTTATACTTGCTATGATGTCTTCTCTTAGAGGCCCGTGGCGTGAGGAGAATACGAAGAGATGTCATCCATTCGAAGCTTCCTCTATTTCCCCAGATTTTCTCCGGCCACGCAACTCGGAGGCCGACTGGGGTATATGGGGGAGTTCAAGGATTTTAGCCCGCCTGGTTCCGGGTTTTTCGTACTTCTCAGCCACCGGAGGGATCCGCCGAGATTGCGGTAGAATATCCTGGGTAGAGTATTCTGGGTAAATTGACTGTTACCTACGGCCCGTAATAACGGATTAGTAGCTGTTGTCTGAGCTGTCAAAGTAATATTCAGTCAATCTTCAGAAAAGTTTGAAGTAATCATCCCGGACATTCGGAGAAAGTGGACTCTAAGATCGTCACTCAGCAACTATCAGGTGTCAGATGTCAGATATCAGCTGATTGACATATGAGTTCTATTTGCGGGTGGGAACATGATGGATATCATATGATACCCGTAGTGTAAGGAAGGGCGGGTCTAACCTAGGAAGTTGAACATGGAAAGCTGAGCGAGAAGATAGCTTAATGCAATAGACCTTGGTACTTTCTCACTCCTACTTCTCAATCTCCGTATAATGATGTGGAGACATGGCTTCAGCTCATGACTGGTGGGGTTCAAAAAATTGGAAGTCTGGAGCCTATATACATCTAATTTATGTCAAAGAACTGCTCTACTTATCATAGTGTAGGAAGTAATCTGCTCTGTAAGGTTCATGTATGCCACATACACTTCCCTATAATATGCTTAAATGCCAGTCGAGGCAATAGATAGTTTGAATAATGATGCCTTTCGTTGCAAAATATTATCATCTCTCTAAATTAATTCAAAAATTTACAGAAGATGGATTGAAACGTAGTGAAACCCTCTCTATAGTCCTCTGTTCTAAAATGAAGATGTTACTATTCCTCAATATACTTTTTCAACCCTCTAAGTCGTTCCTTTGCCAGTTCTAGCCTCTCATCCGTTCTACACACAGCGAAGCGTAACCAATCTTCCATGATATGTGCATTAGAATCCGTAAAGAACTCTGAAATTTGATCAGTGGACACTTTTTAAGCTTCAATATTCCAGGAGAATAGAGAACGTACCTGAAGGCGGGATTGCTCCTATTCCTAACTCATTGATCAAGAACCATGCCAGTTTGAAATCTCTGGGACGACCAGAAATATGGGCAGGGTATACATAAGACTCTGGTAACTTAACTTTCTTCATATTAGCAACGACGAAATACCCACCATCTGGTACCGAATACTGTTATTACACTTAAAATCAGCAAATATCTCACTCCAAAATCGATTCAATCGAAGGCCTTGGTCCAAGAAAAACCTACCGGAATCCCCAACTCATCCCAAACCTCACAAAATCTCTTCATTTTTTCTGCCATCTGCTCAATCGACTGTGCCCAAAATCCTCTCTTCTCTGCGACTTCATATCCGACAGCCGCCGCCTCTTGCAATATACTCGGACTCACGAAACACACTCTGGTATGTGCTTTTCTTACACATGCTACAAGATCTTCAGGCCCGATTAGAAACCCAACTCTCCAGCCCGTAGCGTAGAAGTGCTTGCCTACGCTGCCGACGGTGAGGGTGAGGCGGGCAATAGAGGACGAGAGGGAGGCCATGCGAGTGAAGGGAGTATAGGTTAGTTTGTCATATACCTAGTTCAGATTAGATATGCATCTTTCCTTTATCTCTATTTGTATATGTTCCAGCCCATACGCCAACTCCGCCCGTTGGCCAACTGACTAGCCAGTTGGCCAACGGTCTAGCCCATACACCAATATTACGGTTGGTGTATGGTCTAGCTCATACGCAAACCAATATTACAGTTGGTGTATGGTCTAGCCCATACGCCAACCACTTCAACTTTTTACCCC
>NCSJ02000534.1:0-19920 GCA_002812745.2 Scytalidium lignicola | reverse complement strand
AAGAGAATTTAGAAAACTTACAAGAAATTGAATCAGAATTTGTTATTTAGTTATTAGTTCATTAGTTTATTAGTGTTAGGAACGAGTAATTGAATAGCTTTACCACTCGCCTAAAAAANGGCAGATTATTAGCGATCGCTCGCTAATAGCTATTCTACTATATATAGCGTTCCTAACAATTAGTTTATTAGTTTATTAGTTTATTAGTTTAAATACTTATAATAAAGTCATTTTATACCAGAAATTGTATAGCAAGTGACTTCATTTCAAGTATTTTAACTGAATTAAAATTTATAGAATTGTATAATTTTATGGAAAATGCATTATTTTATGCAAAAATAATTAATTTTATAATTAATTATTAAATTTAATAATTAAATTGAATACTAAAATTTGTTAATTAAATTAAATTAAATTAGTAATTAAATAAATTAATTAGTAATTAATTACTTTAATTTTTTTTCCCAACACTGATTGGTGCTGTAAGTCATGCTATATTAGTCCACTCCTACGCAATTTAACATCGATCGCATCTTCCATTTTTGTCTTCCTGCCTGGACGAATGATACTTCCAGAGTACAGGATTCGCTCTCTTAATGATTGCGATGTCTTTTAACAGCAGTAGGTGCAGTCCCATTTTCGTAAGCTCTATAAGTTTACGCTTCGATCAAGAATGTCTCTTTCGTAGCTCACACTCCATTTTGCGCCACAGATTCTCCCCTCACCAAGCGATGGATCCTGGCGCTTTTGCTCCTCATTTCCCTTATCGTCGTCTTCCATTCCAGCACGCGATTACACGGTGAAAACATCCACGAAGTTGCCCAACATGGTACCGGCGATGTATCACTATCGCAAAAGGCTTCGATCAAGGGCAAAAAAGTCGCGACAATCATCGAAAATCGAGCGCTGGACAATCTCATCCCGTTGATTCTGCACTTCTCTACCGTCCTTGGACCCGAATGGCCGATCGTCCTCTTCACTGACCCATCCCTACTACAACTTCCAGACTTTAAGTCTCCTGCATTTGCGCGACTTGTAAACTCAGGCCACATCTCGATCATCCCCCTCGGGGAAGATGTCCATTTTGCTGATTCGGTGGCTGTGTCGACTTTCTTAACTAACCCCTGGGTCTGGGAACAACTTGCTCCCGCAGATCACGTGTTGCTCTTCCAATCTGACTCCATCCTCTGCAGCAAAAGTCTGCACACGGCTGATGATTTCCTCATGTATGACTTTATTGGCGCGCCGGTGGTTGCATTTTGGGGTCAAGGCTTTAATGGTGGATTATCGCTGCGCAATCGAAACATGATGCTGGATATCATTGCGAAATCAAACTTCACTGCTGAACGCGAGGAACTGCCGGAGCCAATTTCCGTCGAGGATCAATGGTTTTATAAGAAGATGCTCGAACTACCGAACAAGGCTGATGGTAGCCCTGGTGCATGTTTTCCAACCATGGAGGTGGCGGCAAGTTTTGCGGTGCAGAGCGTGTGGGATGAGAGTCCTTTGGGATATCATCAGGTCACAATGTGGCAGTCGGAAAACTTGACGGCCATTACGAAGTGGTGTCCGGAATGGAGATTATTGAAGGAGGGATTTTATGTGTGATGTCGATACACCCTCTTCACTAGCTTTAAATTAATGTATATATGACTAATAACTAGAGTGCGGAATGGGGCCCCATGGGTGGGTTGAGCACTCCTAAAACCCACCCATGGGGCTCCAGTGGGTGGGTTTCCTATTTGGGAAAAACCCCATGGGTGGAGGTGGATACCCAGTGGGCACCCATTAAACCCAGTCACGTGGAGTATAATGTACAAAATGCATAATATATGTATAAATCCTATCACATGGTATATGATAATCTTAAATGATTTGAGATTGTAAGTATTATTATAAAAATTACTATAATTACAATAATAGTCTATTAGTTCCATTATAGTCAAGATTATTATAGTTTTAATTCAATGTCAATTTTGTTAATGACTAGAATGCTTGCTAATTGTCCTTGGACTTCTAAATAACTCTTAAACCTTTTATTAATTATTACTGAAGTAATAATCTATTTGTTGTTGCCTAGGTATTTAAATCCTGTCATGTGATTACGAATTACCCTGATAAACTGCATATTCTTTACTTGAATAGTAACCTGTTTCACATGAATTACAACTAGATTAGCTATTGTAATATTATTATTAATATAAAGATTACTATAGTATTTATTTGAATTATACTTACTTTTAAATTCTCCAACCAAGATAATTTCAGTACATTCTTGTAAAGCTTCTAAAGTTAGCTTTTGAATTTTCAGACTACCCTTGCTTATATTTACCAGAATCTCATGAACTACATGCATAAATAAAGCTTTTAGAATTAGAAGTTTGTAAGACTTTTGATATTTTTTGATTTTATGTAATATAATAACTATTATACATTAGTATATTTATATTAACTATTATAATAATTACTTACTTCTTAGCTTGTATTATCTTTTAACTTTCTTGACAACTGTCTTTTAAGCAGCTTTTGGTTTCAAGTTCATTTTTAGAGCTTTTCCATCAACAGTCTTTTATATTGTTTGTTTAGTTCTAACCATTTTAAATTATAATTAGTATAATAATTATTATAATATATGATTATACATACTTAGAATATGATCAATAAGTTATTTAGAAGTAGTAATAGTATTGTTAGTAGAATAATTGTAAAGTTGTTAATGGTTGTAAAGTTAGTAGTTGTAAAATTATAATAGAATAATAATAAAAATAAAANGTGAAAAAAGTTAACTTAGATTAATTATTATAAAAATCAAAAATTTAACGATATATCACAAAGAAAATTTAATATTATACTATTATTAGTATAAAGGTGTAGATTAACTAATTATATTTCTTTGTTTGATTTTTCACCTTTCAAAACCTTTACAACTACTTTTGTTTTTACAACACAATTATTATAACACAACTATAATTATAACTATTCTATAATTATCAATATCATCAAGATTTATATGTATATCATCAAATATATTATAATAATCTATATACTAACTTATTAAATATAGTATTCATTATGGTTGGAAAATGTAAAGCTAAGGAGGAGTTATCCAAAAATCCTCATACAATTAAAGCATATGCTTGTACAGTAAGACTTTAAAGTATTAAAAAAAAAAATCAAAATGGTAAAGTGAGTAAACATAGGTATAATAACTTATACTCTTAAAAAAAATGCAAAGTTCAGTAGAATATATTAATGGAAATAATGATATAAGAGAATGTCTTAAATAATTTACAACTAAGAAAACAATTTACAAGAGATAAAATATACATTGATTATAATAATCTTTATACTAATTGATTTTCAGAAAGGTTAATAGTAAACATTAGATTATTCTAACATGAAATTTCGGCTATAACAAAAAAAAATAGCCAGTATACATAACTTGATGACAATAATCTTATGTAAGAAGATATATCATAAGAAGAAATTAACACATTTGAGATAGAAACAATATAGTGTAAAGATAACCTTCAAAATGGAGAAAGATTTGTTAATCTTCTTAAAGGAAGTAATATAAAAGAGTATAACCATGTTATAATAGTTAAGATATATCATGTAAGTTAGATTATTATAGAGATTATTATAGAGATAGTTGAACATGAATACAATATTAATACTATTTTATAGCATATACATAAAATTGAATTCTTTACTTAGCAAAAAAATTAAAAACATACTCATGCTTCACTTTTTAAGAAGTTAACAAAGCTTTAAAAAAGAAGTTGAGCATATTTGAAATTTAAAGGATTATATATTAACAGATTAACTAAGTAAGTATTATAGTAATTATTATAATAATCTATTAACTTTTTATAATTAATATTATGATATTATTCCTTTATATATCTTCTTTACAACTGAAGAACAAATGATTTAAAGTAATCAAACAACATAAGCTTTTCCTGAAGATCTTAAGTAGGTTGAACTTTCTAATCCTGTTGAATAGTATAATATATACAAGGATAATGAAGATCCATTTGTTGTTTTATCAGAAGATAATAGACATATGGAAGTAATTTTGATATTAAGTGAAATTAAGGAATTACTTTGTTATAAGCTTATTTTTCCAAGTTATAATAAGCTTTGTATTATGAAGGATTCTCCAGAAGTAATGTTTATTACTTGGTCATTTAAAATGACATTAGTTTAATACTTAAAAANCTTTATAATACTAAACTATTTTATTGATTTTCATATATATACATATAAATTATACTAATCTTTATACTAATTCTTATATAAGTTATTCCTTTTAGATATTTTTNATTAATATTACTATTTATTTTTGTACAAATCCTTTTTTTTTATTGTTAAACTTTAATTAATTATGTTTTCTTCTATCAATTTTCTACAAGACTAATTATCTAATCATAATGATGAAATTAATGATCAGTTACCTTCTTTATCTTCTGATAATTATTCTATTATTGAAATGAATTTTATATGAATTAGTAAAGATTATGAATATTATCGTTAGTCTTTAGATATTCATGACAAATTCTTATTATAATAGACTTTTATATCTTAGTATAAATTCAATCAAACAAAGGGTGATAAAAGTGTAATAATCTAATAGAATATATTAAATCAATTATCTATAGCATAAGTATATTTTGATCAAGATGCTTTAATAAGTAGTAGAACTCTAGTTGTAATATATTGTATATGCTCAGTAGTTCTTGCTCATTTAAATATCAAGAATACTAGAACAAAGGCTTTAACAACTTATATACAATTGTGAAAATGTTAAAGAGTTATTAGATGTGAAAGTATAATTGCATTTTAACAATTTATAATAGTTGAAACATTATTAACATTAGTATATATATCAGATTATTATAAATATTATTATAATAATAATTAATTTTAATAGTTAAATAACAAAACCCTAATTCTTATAGACAAAACATTCATTGAATATCTTCTTTAAGTTGTAATTAATTTATATCTTCCTTTTTAAGCAGTTGAACATAAATCATTTTACAATTTTTAACATCTTCTTAACTTTCTTTATTCAATGTTATTTGTAAAAACCTTTCAAATATATATTATAGACTATACAACTTCAATCGAAAAATTATTATTATAAGATATTATTCTTCGTTTAAATATTTTAATAACTCTTGATTGTTGGTCTAGTCTAAACTGTACAATATTTATAAGAGTGATTATATATTAAATTGATAAATATTAAGAGTTTTATAAAGTATTGATTAGATTTGAGCATTTACAAAGTGTTCATTCTGGTTTTCAACTTGCTCAAGTTCTTTTTNGATGTTCTTTTATAACATTAAATAGAATATAATGTTCATACTATTATTTCAGACAATGTAAGTAATAATAATATACTTAGTAAAAAGATAAATGAACTTGCATTAATATTATCAAATAATATTAATCATAATTCTAATTCTTAGTTGTTTTCAAATCAGATAATTCAAATACTATGCTTATTATATATTATCTAATTATCTCTTTGTGATTTGCTTAGAGGAATTCATATTAATCCAACAAATAATGAATTGGCTAAGAATTAGTATAGTAATGACTTTTNAAGAATTTAAAAGAATAAAAAAAGGCAAAGCATAGTAATAGCATTTTATGAACACTTATAAAGGTTAGTTATATATATTATAGTAATTTTTATACTAATCTAATATATAAATTTGAAAACTTTCATTATATGTTAATTCAAGTCTTTAAAGGTAAGAAGAGTTTTGATAGATTCAAGAATTTTAGCCTTATGACCTTATTAATCTAAAGAAGACTTTGAATTTAATTTAAGATGTTAAAACATGTTAGAATTCAACATGTGAAATGCTTATTCAAGTATGAACATTGTAATTAACAATTAATAAGTATATTATAAGTAATATTATTAAGATGTTTTGATTGTTTAAAGTTGAATAGAAACAAGTTGAATACTTGATTAATCTTATTAAACTATTTTGTTTTTTTTACAAATTTTATAAGATATACTAAAAGATTAATTGTTAGTTATGTTTATGAAGTATACAATTCTCTTTTTAATCATCTTGAGAACTCTTTAGCTTGACTTGAAATAAAAAAGGCTAAGAATGATCAAGAATAGATTGAACCTCTTATTAATAGTCTTTTTAAAGCTTTAAAAAAGCTTTGAAAATATTATTAACAAACATATATAGATTTAAGTAGTATATATGTTATAAGAACAATTTTTATACCAACTTATAAATTAGTTTCATTTTAAGAAGAAGTTAGTTTTCTTAATAATATAAATTAAGAAGCAGAATACTCTTAACAATTTTATTATGTATATAATTCGAAATATACAAATATAGAATGTACTTTATTGATTTCTCAGTAATAATAACAATTTTATCAACAAGATAATTTATTTATAATATTACAGTTGAATAAACTGAAGAATATATTATGATCAGAAGAGATTGAAGATGGATATCTAGAAAGTGAACAATATCTTAGTCAACATAAGTTTTATATTAATTTTTATAATAATTCTTATTAATAATTTTTAGTAATAATTTAACAAAATACACTTGATTATTAGAAAGGTTAAGAAGAAAAATAGCTTAAATTAGCAGTAATAGCATAAGATATTCTTTTTTATTCTTGTTTTTAGTATTGGAGTTGAACATATTTTTAATAAAGCTTAAGAAGTATATCATTTTCATAGATTACATTTGTAATTAGACATAATTAAAGTATTGATGATAATATATCATTATAATAAGACTTTAATAAATAAAGAAACTCTTTTAGAAGTTGTTTATAATACTTTAACAATAGATGATTATTTATTAAAAGTTATTCAAGCTGAAGAAGATGAATAAGTTGAAGAAATTAAAGATGTTATGAAAATTGATTATATAAATAACAAAGATAAAGAAATAAATTCTACATTACTGTTACAAAACTATACCATCCAGGTCACTGGATAGCCAAGGGTAAGGTAGATGTTCAAGGACAATAGAAACGTGTGACACACAAGCAATTGACTATGTCCAAGGTAAGGTCTAGTAATGTATTTAGGTTGAACACAAGGAGTCTACTCTCATGTTCTTACAGTGTGCTTATATAGATAATGAAGTCCAACTGGACCTTTTGAACCTCTTAGGTCCTATAAGTCCCTTGGACCCCTTGGACCCCCAAGGTCCCCCAGGTCTCAAGCATATCATGTGATTGCTAGGTTCTTTATATACACTCTGCTGTGTATCGAGCTTTAGGCTTACACCAATCAGCTTATTAAGTCAAACCCATAACATTATCCCCTTTCTGCACTAACGTCGTCCTGATGCTTAACTATCGTTATGAACAATCTCATTGTTCGTTAATCTATTCTTCCTTTCTAACATACTACCAAAACGTTCAAATTCTGATGACATTATTCCAGAAGAATTAAGAAGATCACAGAAATACCAAGAAGTGTTGGACTTAGGAGATCATATAACAAAATACAGTACTATGATATTTTCTTGTAGCTTTTGTGCTTGAAACAACTTGACTTGTCGAATGGTCCTTGAATTCAATCGTTGTAATGAGTATACTTGGCGAAGGCACAAGTGTGAGAGTAAGGGTATTCTTGTAACCTTTTGGGAGACCCTTGATAAGGAGGAAGCTTGTCTTAAAGCAGAGGAGGAGAAGGCTACACAGGCTATAGCTGAAAACACTGCTTGTTTAGCTTGTCTTCATAAACAAAAGAAGTTCCTTCACCAACATACTGATAAAATAATCCACTATGGGCTTTCTTTTCTAGACGAATTAGACATTGTAGAAGAAAAAGAGAAGTAAGAGAAGTTGTCTGAAGAGTTATATTCTGTTAACTTAGATAAGGCTTCTTTCTTTGTTGCTAACCTCTTCTTCTCTAACCTTGTAATTTCATCACCTAGAAATCCATTCTGAGATAAGCTTGGTAATATGCCTCCAATAACTCTTTACAACTCGTAAGATTAGAGGTAAGTTCTTATCTGTTCTTACTCTTTGGATATCTTATCCATTTAACTAAGTATTGTAGTTTTCCATAATACATTCTATAACTGATGATCTTCTTAACTTTATATTCTCTTTCCAGATTAACTTCTTTTAATATTGATGTTTAAGCGTTTTCAAGTGCTGATTTGAGAAGTGAAACATAGAAAACAAGGTATATTCTAACTGTTGTTAATAGTTTCAATTTATATATTAAAGGTTTATAGATTTCTTTGATTTTGTATAATTTTATCTTAACCTAGTCTAGTTTATCACTTAGTCTTATTATTTTAATGTTTTTTCTAAGAAGATAAACTTTATCCCCTTTTTTATATGCTAGTTCTATCAAGTGTCTGTAATCGTAGTACTTCTTCATTCTTTCCTTAGTGTACTGAAGTGAGTTTCTAATCCTTTCTTGTATTTCTTCTATTTGTTTTGTATAGATCTTTGCTGATTCACTTGTGGATTTTAATTCTAGTTTAGTATAAAACCTTTTTGGTTCTTGTCTGTAGTTTATATAGAATAGAGTGATTCTGGTTAATTTGTATAATGTACTATTGTATGTTATCTTTGCTATTAACAAGTAATTAACCTAATTATCTTGATCATAGTTGATATAGTATCTAAGGTATTCTTTCAACCATCCATTTAAACGTTTTGTTTTTTTNATTAGTTTGTGGATGTTATGTTGTTGACAACTTCCTTTTAACTCTTATTCTTACTGTTATTATTTCCTAAAACTTAAATGTGAATCTAGTATCTTTATCAGAGATTATTTGTTTTGATAGTCCTTACTAAGACATTATTCTTCATAAGAATATATCAGCTACCTCTTCTACTCTTTAGGTTTCCCTGAACAATTCAAATGTTGTATAATTAGTATAATGTTTAGTTATTACAAAGATGGAGTTATACTCAACCTTTATTGTATGATTTGTAGAAATTAATAGTTTTATAATAAAATCCTATCCGATTAATTCTTATGAGTTGTCAAGTATCTGTGTAGAGTACAATTGTCCTTAAGGCTTCCTTCTTAGATTCTTAGCCTTCTTACAAATCTTATATTCTGTGATTACTTTCTTAATTGTTAATTATAATTTCATGATAAAGTAATCCTTATTGATTTGGTGATAATATCATGTTACTCTTATATGTTCATTATATAGTAGACTATACTATTCTCTGACAAATTCTTTTGTTAACTTCATTAGTATATATAACCTTTTGTTCTTATACTAAATGTCTTTAATTTTCTCCTACTTGCCTCTAGTCATGTCTAGTAAAGTATTTTGTTCCTTTTCTGCTTTGGTTACTTTGCTGATTTGATTAACTTAGTGTTTGTTTGTTATTATTGTTATAGTCATAAGTTGTCCTTTATTGTATACTAGGAATTTCCCTTTGTCTTCTTTTAGTATAAGTTTACTTTTTTNCTTTTTCTTTAGCTGAGTACTCAGGTTTTTGACTTAGAGTATTTGCTCTTCTATTGTTTTCACTTTTAACATGAGTAATCTTAAAATCATACCTAAATAACTTCTCTGCTTATTATGCTTGTCTTACATTCAATTGCTTAGTTGTTATAAAGTATTGGAGGTTATAATAATCTGAAAGTATATTAACTATTTCACTAGATCTAACAGCATATACTTGCTAATGCTTCAAAGCTTTTACGATAATTAGCATTTCCTTGTCTGATGTTTAGTAATTTCTTTTAACAGTGTTCAGCTTCCTTGACCAAAATGCTAATAGTACTTGGTAATGTTGTTTACTAATCTACTATGATTATGATAACACAACTCTTAATGTTATATCAAAGGCATTAGTTTTGATTCTTATTCTTTTCTCTAGATTAAAGATCCTCAAGAAACCTCCTTTTACAAAAGTATCTTTAATACTTTAGAATACTTCTTTTGCAGTGTTATTCCATTCATAAGCTTAATCCTTCTTCATGAGTTCAGTTAATGGTATAGAGATTTTAGAATAGTCTTTCATAAATCTCCAATAGTAGTTAGCTAACCTTAAGAAACTCTGTAGTTGCTTAACTGTCTTAGGTGCTTTTCATTCTTTGATTAACTGAATTTTGTCATCAAGGGTTTTGATCTTTTCTCCAGAAATACAATGTCCTAAGAACTGAACTTGTTCTTTATGAAATTCATATTTCATTGGTTTGCAGTATAATCTTACCTCTTACAACGCTTGTAGAATAAGCTTAATATGCTTTATATGTTCTTTAATACTCCTTGAGTAAATAATTATATCATCAAGATATACTATTATGAATTTCTCTAAATATTTTTTTNAATATCTAGTCCATTATTCTTTGTTACATTGTTAGAGTATTGGTTATACTAAATGTTATAACCAATAGCTTAAATAATCTGTATTTCATTCAAATAATAGCTTTTCATTCGTTATCTCTTTTAATCCTAACTAGATTAAACGCTGACTACAAGTCTAGCTTGGTGAATATAATAGCTTCTTTCAGCTTGTCTATCATTAAATCTATCAATAGTAAGGAGTATTAATCTTTCTCAATTCTACTGTTCAAGTGTTTGTAGTCACCACAAGGTCATCTCAACGGATCATCTCCTTTCTTTGCATAATGTAATGGTGTTCCAGCTTCGTTATAACCTTCTTTGTACAAACCTTTAAGCATTATTTTCTTGAGCAACCATTTCTTTGTTGCCTTATCCTTAACAAGAGTTGTTTGATAAATTAGTCCATAGGCTAGTCTAAACCCCTCTTTAAGCTTTATCTTATGATCTTATAGTTTATGCTTAGGTAAAGCTGAATCATTAGGTCTTTCTGTGAATAGCTCCAGCTATTTATAATATTCCTCAAGAATATGTTTTATAGTTTTGTCGACATGGACAACTCTTAAAGACATAGTTTCTTCTGAGAAGATAATTATACCTATTCTCTAATCAATTATTGGATTATACTTTCTTATCCATTCAATTCCTAATATAACCTAATAAGTTCCTAACCTTATAACATTAAAAGATATCCTTTCCTAGTAACTTTTATTATACCTTATATCTAAGTTCCAAGTTTAAACGTTAATATGCTTCTGAACTTTAGTACTGTTTGCTAATGATATTAGATAGTTATTATTCTTAACTCTTATATTAAGTTTAAATCGTTTTACAACTTGTTCACTGATGAAGTTCTTTTCAGCTTTTAAATCAATCAAAGCCTTTACTAGCTTTTCACATAGCGTTATATTGATATATAATGAACTTTCATTGTTTATAGAGTAAAGATTAACGTTTTTAACATTGTTAATTGAAACGTTGTCAATGATTTCCAAATCTTCAGCATTTTCTTAAAGTTCCTCAAATAATGTTGTTTACCTTGTTATAAGGTTCCTCAACCTTAGTCTATCTAAACTTTTGTCGTTTATAAATGCATGTACATCTTATACTCACTTTGTTATCTTGTCTTTAAAGTGTTTTCTGATCTTAGTGATAAGAATATCACTTACTATAAGAATTCTTTTTACAAAATTTAAAGGGTATGTTATTACTTCTAAGTTGAACTGTTTATCCATTCCTTATAAAAACTCATTTTCTCCTAACAATACAATAAGTACTTCTAGAGGTAATGAATCTTCTTCTAATTCATTAATCATAAGTAATGCTTCTTTACTTTAGTTAACTTGTTTAACAACAATCTCTATTAGTTCCTTTTGCTCTTGTCAAGTATAATATTGTTTAGCTTTAAGCAGTTGTTCTACTGATTTCCTTAAGCCTTAGATTTCTCTGTATTGTGTTTTCACCTCTAAACGGTCTTGTTAGAAAGTTATCATTAAAAGTCTTTTGTGTTAAACGTTATATCACCCCTACACAACATAGCTTAATCCTTCTTCTATTACCATCTAAGCGTCCTTAAGCATTTGGTTAAAATCATCTTAGATCTAAGTTCTTTCTACTGATAAGAGGAATTCGCATAATCCCTTCTTGATAATAATACTTTGTAAGTTAGTCTTATAAACTAAAGTAAGATCTTCAAGATCAAGTTCTTGTTCTTTAACAGTCGCTTCTTCTTATCATACAGTTTTATAGAGTTAGCTCTTGTCCAGGATTTCCTATCCTCTTAATCTTCTTATACTAATTGTAAGATAATATTTCAAGACTAATAATTCTCCAGAAACAGGATATTGTTCTGTTAGTATAACTTTGAAATCCGTTGGCATGATCATCTAGATTCCATTAACTCCTGGTATAAATCTCTATCTATTCAAGCTGACAGTCTCCCCTTGATTTTAAAAGTGTTTTATCTGTTAAGTCCTTCTTATTAGTACAAAACTTGTTTCTAAGACTCTTGCTATTGTTATCTTATCTACATCAGTTTTGACGGTAAGTTCTAGTATAGTTACCAAGTTTTAATGATCCTCCTCCTTCAAAGAATTCCTTTCTTCGCTTAAACTTTCTTCCTTTGATAATTCTGATAAGGTATTTATAATTCTCAAGATTCTTATAACTTTAACTTTAATTACAGTACTTGACTTATTGTCTTTCTTATAAGTATTTGCTATGTATCTAAAAAGTCTACACTTGAAACATAACTTATTTTTTCTTCTTTTGTCAAGTTCTTCAGAGGAGATTCTAAAGGAATTCCCCCTTTTGTTTCTTCCTTTAAAATGCTTCTTTTCTTTTCCTTTAAAGGCCTTTCCTTTCTTTATAGTATTTAACTCCATAAAGTCTCCTTGATCCCTTTTACTATTGGTCTTCCTCTTGTTGAAGTAAGATCCACCTTTCTTATCCAAGATCATCTTATATTGTTCATTCCTAATCTTAATAGACAAGTTAATAAGGGCATCCAATGTCTTAACTGCTGGTTGTTAATATAACTTTTCCTTGATTAAGTCTTTCAAACCAATCCTAAACTAGTACATGTGTACTTCCTCTCCTTAGTTGACTGATATTATATGCTGGTAATAAAGTATTGTATATTCACTAGGGCTCTTAGTTTGTCTAAGGTAAATTAAATGTCTTTTGGCATTCCTTTTCTTGTCAACATCCCCATACAAACGTTTAAGTTCACTTGTGTAACTTTCCTAACTCCTAATAATGTTTCTTACCCTCTAGTTCGTTGTTCCCCTGTTCATTATGAACTATTCGTCTTTAAAGGGTTAAAACCAAGTTTCAACTACTCCTCTCAAGTATGTAGATGCCCACAAAACCTTATGTATATCTCTAGGCAATAAGTAATTGTTCAACATTAAATAAGTTTTTGTCTGTACAAGGTATGCCTTAAGCTTCTTTTTATCCTCATAGAACAAGTCTAGTCTGGTGATCTTAACTTCTCTAAGGGTTGTCATTAGGATTTGTTCAATGTTGTCCTCTGGTTTAGAGTCTAGATCAGGGTCTGGACTTGGAGCTTTTGGCACTAACTCTAGGTCAAGTTTAGGTAATAGAAGTACTAACTTCTTTCCTGCAGCTCTTGACAATTCTCCAACAGTTAATCCTTCTGTTGACTTAATGATTTACTTTGGTAGCATAACAACTTCTTCTAACACTCCTCGTTGGATGTTAGTTTCCTTGATAGTCTAATTCTCACCTTAATCCTCTTCAGAGTTATCTTCCGAACTTTCCTCAGATATTTCCTCAGATCCCTCTTCAGATTCTTCTTCAAAGCCTTCTTCAGAACCTTCTTTAAGTTATTGTTCGTTGTTGTTATCTACCAGTGTGTCTGTTTCCAAATCCTGATTCATCAAGATAGGTAGTRTTCAAAATGTTACAAAACTACGCCATCCAGGTCACTGGATAGCCAAGGGTAAGGTAGATGTTCAGGGACAACGGAAACGTGTGACACACAAGCAAGTTACTAGGTCGAAGGTAGGATACAGTAATGTATTTAGGTTGAACACGAGGAATCCACTCTCATGTTCCTACAGCGTGCTTATATAGATAATGAAATACAGTTGGATCCCTTGGAGTCCTTGGAGTCCACTGGAGTCCACCAGGGATCCCAAGACTCCATCACGTGACCCCTGATTGTTAGGTTCTCTATGCACACCTTCCGTGTACCGAGCCTCAGGCCTACACCAATCAGCTTGTTAGGTAAAACCCGTAACAGTTTAGTATTTCTATGTTTCTGTAGGTTAGTCAATGAGTAGTTTTATAACTTTTAACCAAGGTTTACTTAATACTACTGAGTATTTTATTAAGAAGGCAATGTTAATAGTAATAAGTTAATAAGTTGATAACCAAGTTTTGTTATAAGAATCTTATCCTTAAATCTTTACTTGGTAATAGCCATGGATAAGCAGAGGGGATTTATCTATTGTTTAGAGGCTTAAGCATAATAACTTGTTATCTTATTATTTATATACTTAAGTTAACTTTATTATAACTACATTTGTTTATATTTTATTATCTATCAACATTAGTTTAGTTTGTTATTAACCTTCTTAGTCCTTGACTTAGAGTAAATCTTTTATTGTTAGTTGTTTATCTTGTCTTATCTTCTTATAAGATCTCTTAAGTATAATATTTAGTAAGACTAAGGTTATAATGTCTCTTAGACTCTAGCATTTCCTTGAATAAGTTGTAGTTGTTTTAATTTATTCTTGTTAAAACAATAAAAGGTTGTATAACTTAACTTATTACAAGTAAAGTAAATTCTTTAAGAGATAATCAATGTAGTAGATAAGTAGTATTCTGATGTATAATGACTTATCTTGTTATATTTAAAACAGTAACATATACTTATCTTGTTTACTTTTGATATAAATAATGGTTATTACCCTTTTAAGTAATTATCTTGTTATTAGATTAAGAACTTAAAGTATTCTTTTGAAGATTTACTCTAGTATTTCCTTTTTGTATTGTTATTTTATTACTCCTTATTATTTTAATGTTTACTTTTTACTTTTTAGTTTGTTTTCTTTTATTGTAATTATGTTGTTATAACAATTAGTTCTTCATAAGTTTTCAAGAGTTTGTTATAGTTTATAATCTTTTCTTTAAGAGAAGAGAATAACTTTGTAAACAAGTTGTTTCTCTTATATTTATCTGATATGCTTAGCATTTGTTCTTTAAAAGTGTTTAAGTATTGTGTAAAAACTTCAACTGGTTATTTTATGTATAATATTACTTTATTATATTCATTTACTACCTTTATTTCTTAATTGTTTTCATTTCTTAATATGTTAAGCATTGTTTTCTTAAATCCTTTTTNATATTGTTAAGTCCTTTGTCTTTACTCTCTTTTCATACTTTTATTTTAACTTCAAGATACTGGATAAGTACTTTATCTTGTATATGATCTTGTTTAAGTTATCAATATAATCATACAAGAACATATAGAATTCAAGCTTGTAAGAGTTTATAAAATTATAGTATTTCTTCAAGGATCTTCTTATAAAAGGCTTTGATAAGGATATATGTTAGTATTTTATTTTATAAGACTTTGTGTTTAGAAGAAGGTTTACTGTCAAGGTAATTTAAGTTATCATTAAGTACTCCTTGTTAAGTCTTGAAGCTGAGTATCTTAATGATTCTTGAGTTTAAGGGTTTAACATAGGTAATGGTTATTCTAAATAAGCCTTTATCCTTTCTCATTGTTATAAGAGTTCTTGTACTTGGTTTTCCACCTTTATTATTATTATATCCTTTATGTTATACTAGTATTTTAGTTTTATGTTTTTTTCCTTGAGTTCTTGGATTAATTATTGTTACTTTTTAAAGGCAGAAGGTAAGCTTACAATTCTATTATTATTTCTTGTAATAGTTATAATATTCCTTATAAGTTCAGGCTAGGTAAGTTCTTCATTTAGCTTTATAATGTTTAATTGAGTATTCTGTTCACTTTTAAAGGATATATTCCCTGATATAATAGTTAAGTAATCTGCTTAAGTCCTTGTTATCCTCAACATCAGTAGGTTATCTTCAAAAAGAAGAATTAAAATGTTAAGGATTATGGATGATTAGTTTTAGACAGTGAACTAACGTCAAGGTGTAAAAGGATAAAGTGTATATATTGTACAGACTAATTCTTAAAGAGTTCTTCTTCCCTTGACAATGTTAATGTACAAGTAAGCATATGACTTCACTACTCTAGGGATAACTAAGTAAGTCTCCTCTGCTATTACAGTGTGGCTCTGAGGATCTGCCTTCAGGTTCTTAACATTTGTTTTGATTTGAACAAGTCTTTTTAAGTTGAAGATTCTAAGACTTTAATCTTTCTTAAAGACTTTCTTAACTATGTCAAATGCTTCTTATTATTCCTTTCCTTATTTATATAGTATATCCTTCTTAGTTAACTTAATTAACAGTAATATTATTCTTAAATAGTTTCTTATGAATTTTCGATAATAATTCATAAAGCTTAAAAAGCTTTATAATTCCTTGACTATTCTAAGTTTTACTTATTCCTTGATGGTTTTAGTTTTTTCCTTAATTGTTCTAACTTCATTATATATTATAATATATTCTAAAAACTATACTTCTGTTTTATAAAATTTACATTTCCTTAGCTTATATCAAAAGCTTACTTTCTATAATACTTTAAGAATCATTTTCATATAAATTCTATATTTCTTTAATATCTTTAAGAATATCAGGATATTATCTAGATATGTTATTGTAAACTTCTTTAAGTATTCTTTAAACCTTATCTACAATCCTTTATATTATAATAAGTATGTTTGTTAATTTAAATAACATAACCAATAACTTATATAACTTATATTTAATCTTAATAATAACTTTTTATTTATCCTCTTCTTTTATTCTAATAAGGTTAAATACTAACTATAAGTCTAATTTTATAAAGAACTTAATACCTTTAAACTTGTCTTTAATAGTCTTTATTAATGATAATGGATATCAATCCTTGATTATTCCTTTGTTTAAACCTTTATAATCTTTATAAAGCTTATCCTTTAAGTTATCTAGTTTCTTTACAAATAATAATAATACTCTTGTTAAAGAGTTTAACTTCTAGTATAATCTTCTTTTAACTATTCTATCTAGTTATTCTCTTATTACTTTATCCTTTGTTATTATAATTAAGTATACTAGCCTAAATGATAATTAAAATCCTTCCTTGAAGTTGATTCTATAATCTTATAACTAACATTTTAATAATGTTAAGTCTTTTAGTCTTTTTTTNAAACAACTTTATCTATTCTTTGTATTTTTCAGGAATATGCTCAAGACTTTTNATCTTAACTTAATTAATCTAAAATTAAATTGATTTTTACATTCTTGATTATAAGCTAATTAGATTTAATCATATGAATAACTTGTAATTCTTTAACTTTTATTACTTTTGTTAATACCTCTTATAGTAAATCCTGTAAAAACTCTATAATCTCTTCTTGTTAATCAATCCTTAGATTGCTTCCTTGTATTCAAGGTATCCTTAAGATTATTTTGAAGTTCTTAATATAAGTTATATTAAATATTATTTTTTCTTTATGATTAACCTTAACCTTTATAATTATTAACTTAATTTCTACTTTAACACTTCTTATTATAAAAGAATTATTTATAAGTCTAATCAGATAACTATAATCCTTAACTTAAGTATTTATATTTAATTTTACTGTTATATTTAACATTATAAAATTTCTTATAACTTCAGAATCTATTAATACTTTAACCTTTTGTTTAGTTATTTTGACTTTTAAAAATAATATGTTTTTATTAAGAGCTTTAAGTTCTAATTCTCTAGTTACTCTCTTTTTTNATATCATTAGTAATTTATCCTTGGTTATTTACTAAGTTTAATAATTACAGTTGACTTTTTCACTACTCTTCCTTTACTTCATTTTCTATAATTCTTAAGGTTAATTCTTAGATTTTTTTTTAACATTTACCTTGTTAATACTTAAAATTGTTACTTTTACCTTAAGATCTGGAAACTCATCTAGTTCCTCTTATACTCTTACTTAGTAATTTATAACAAATCTTAATATTTATTTAATACTTCTTACTAATGGATTCTCTTTACTTAGAACATTATTACTTATTTTATACTTAAATACTTGAGTTCTTATTAATAACTTATATTTCTTTTAAACAAATCAACTAAATGTCTTCTTGTCTAATATCCATTAGTTGAATCTTAATAGATAATCTTAATATTACTTCTTATAATCATAGTTTACTTTAAGTAAGTATAATAATTTTATAACTTCTTTTAATAATTAACATTAAGTTATCTTAATCATAATATAATTTATTAATTGTCTTAGTTTCTTATTAAAAGATCTTGTTATTGTTTTTTCTTAAAAGGCATATAATCCTTTAACATCTTAGATATTAGATTCTGATTTGATAATATACTCTTAGTTAAAGTTATTCCTTAACATTAAGTACTTCCTTAATAGTATCCTCTTCTAAGTATATTCTAAAGTTCTTAAAAATCCTTATATTAAGTATGTTAATTCAAGCTTCTTCATAACTTGATAATAATAACTCTTGTTTAAGAATGCTTATAATATTTATACTTATGATTATTGTTTATTTTCCTTTATCTTTGTGATTATATTACAAAACTACGCTATCTAGGTCACTGGATAGCCAAGGGTAAGGTAGATATTCAAGGACAACAGAAATATATGATATACAAACAGGTTGTTAAGTTGAAGGTAGGATACAATAATATATTTAGATTGAACATAAGGAATCTACTCTCATATTCTTACAGTATGCTTATATAGCTAATAAAATACCCTTAAACTTTTGGACTCTCAGGTCCTCAAGTCTTAAGCTTATA
Source organism: Scytalidium lignicola (assembly GCA_002812745.2). NCBI lineage: Eukaryota > Fungi > Ascomycota > Leotiomycetes > Scytalidium > Scytalidium lignicola. Next base: position 1,164 of record NCSJ02000534.1, on the reverse strand, counting down.
GACTCTGGACCTCCTAAGTCCTAGGTCCTTATCATATAACTGTTTAATTGTCAAGTTCTCTTGTACAATGTATTTATACTAAGCTTTAAGCTTATATTAATTAGCATATTATAGTAAAACTTATAATATTATCCCCTTTCTCACTTAACATTATCCTAACATTAAAACATCATCTTCAAATAATCTCTTTGTTCAACAACTCTTCCTTCCTTTCTAATATACTACTTAAATAATAATGTTCTAAGAGTAATATAAAAGAAAGAATAAGATTAAGAAAATATTAAGAAAGAATAGCCTTAGATGATTATATCAATGAATTTAGTTTTAAAATAATGCTTTATTTATTTTATAAGTAAAATAATTTTATTTACAAGATAAACTTTGATTTTAGTTATTGTAATAAATGCTTTTGTCATAAGTAATCTTATAACAATAAGAAGATTATTTCCTCTTCTTTCCTTGTATACAAGTATAAGTATAACTAGCTTACAAAGGAAGAAGAGAAAACTAACGAAGTTCTTCTAAAAATAATAGCTTGCTTAACTTATCTGAAGAAGTAGCAATCCTTCCTGAAGAAGTATACTTAGGAGATGTTTTATTATAATTTGAAAACTTTGAACAAACTTGATGTTGTAGAAAAGAAAGAAAGGTAAAAGAAGTTGTTTGAAGAGTTGTATTCTATTAACTTAAATAAGGCTTCTTTCCTTATTATCAACCTTTTCTTCTTTAACCTTATAATTCCATTGCCTAGAAATTCATTTTAAGATAAGCTTAGTAATATACTTTTAATAACTTTATATAACTTATAAGATTAAAAGTAAATTCTTATCCATTCTCACTTTCTGGATATCTTATTCATTTAACTAAGTATTATAATTTCTTATAATACATCTTATAATTGATGATCTTCTTAACTTCATATTCTCTTTTTAAATCAACTTTTTCTAACATTAATATTTGAGTGTTTTTAAGTATTAATTCAAGAAGTGAAACATAGAAAACAAGATGTATTTTAACTGTTGTTAATAATTTTAATTTATATGTTAAAGGTTTATAAACTTCTTTAATTTTGTATAATCCTATCTTTACTCAGTTTAGTTTATTACTTAATCTTGTTATTTTGATGTTTTTTTCTAAGAAGATAAACTTTATCCCTTTTTTTTG
>NCSJ02000533.1:0-19946 GCA_002812745.2 Scytalidium lignicola | reverse complement strand
CTTCATTGAAAATACAATATAAATACATATCTTTTCTTTGTAGTTTTAAGTAAGGTTTATGATTATACTCTTTTAAAGATAATAACTGAAAGAGTAAAAGTTCCTCAAGATATAATACTTGATATTACAAAGTGTAATTATACAATACAACATTCAATTAATCTTTTATGTTATTATATAATATAAGAAAGAGAAAGAGATAAAAATGTAATTCGTTTAGAGGATATACATATACATTGGTATTATAACAAGCTAAAAGAAAGTATTTTATTACTTTTTAACATCTAAGGACTTATTCTAAATCCACAGGTTGTACAAGGGAAAGGGCGTCTTAAAGAAGCTTTAGGGAAAGGTTGGAAATCCATTATTAATACAATTTCTAGTACAAAACGTTTACTCTTTGCTTTTGAGCTTCCTAGTAACTTAACTCCACTAGCTTTAGAAGCTTTAACTTCAAGAGAATTAGCTAAAGGGAGAGAGATATATATCATACGATCTAGGTATACAGTTACAAGAGTTAGTCTACAGCGAATTCAAGAAATGAATGAAGATATATACAAACTTAGAACAGCATAGGAATGAGGTTATCAACGTAGAATTTCATCGATTTATTACATAGATTCTATGGAGGAAACAGCTAAATTGATTGATAAGGCAATGCAGACTTCAGAGGCCTGGGAGGTGGTACAGGAAACCTAAGATTGTATCGAAATATTACCATAGCTTTAAAAGGTTGTCAGATAATAAGGGTATAATTGATTATATTGCACAATCTCTTGTTGCCATACTAATTTGTATGTGAGGCTGAGGCAGTGTTATGCCTGAGGTTGTGTCCGACACCGGCGATTTTGGGTGGATTTAGGTATGTTGCAGGTGGATTTAAGTATCCCCTATATTTAGAGGCAATTGATCTCCTACGAACCATTCCGTAACAGCACTCTTCTGGTTCCCGTTCAACCCTGCCGAGGCGCTCTTGACTGGCATATCTATTGGCGCTTGCAAAGAGGTGCGCTCCTTTGGCAGGCCCAACTCCATCCTCATTATATTCCGCTGGCTCAGGAAGTGGTCCACGAGAAGCCACGAGAGACAGATAAGGTTGCGTACGAGGAGGTGCTGGTTTTGCTACTTGAGTCTGATGGTCGTTGACGTTGCTGAATCGCCTACGCTTCGCTGGCCGGGCGTCGTCTTCCCGCTCATTCATCTTGCGTGGTCGATTTTGCTGATGTTGTTCCATTGGATGGTTCATTCCTTTGCAAATACACCTTTGACAATGACCTTGATGAATTGAGGTCTATCGAGCGACACTTTGACGTGCAGCTGATGGTCAAAATCGAAGTGCCAGCGAGACAAATCATGATGGGCTGCCTTGCAGAAAGCCCATTGCCATGAGAGCCACAGCCTGCTTGCAAAGCCTTCTTTTCCCCCTCTGACTTCCCCTCCGATTCCCCCTCCGATTTTCTTCTCGTTCTTGACCATTTATCAGTTTGTTTTCTGTCGCATATGGCGAACCCTCAAACCGTCATCGCTGAGGCGTTTGAGAAGCTCAAACGGTCGATCTCTGAAGAGGATGCGCACAACTTCGCGTCGACAGAGCTGAAAGATGTCTGGTCAGCTGTTCGAGAGATAGACAGCAAACAGAGGAAACGACTCTCGGCCCAGAATTTACGTCGTATCGAACCTTTGTTACGAGGCATCGAAAAGTATACAAAAATAATTGAGGTCTTGTGTAATGGAACTCCTTATATGCCATACGTCTGGGTTCGTACTTAACTGGCCGAGCTCGGTATACGAAGTGGCTCACGAAATTTAGGCTCCGATTAAGTTGATGCTTGAGGTTTGCATACTTAACTGTATCTAACATTTGAGGCTCATCTGCCAACTAGATCGCAATTCATCATCGGGATGTGTTCGGAGCTTTGCTTTCAGCGTACGCTGACATTGGCGATGCCTTGCCACGATTCGATCGCTACAAGAAGGCTTTCGACGATCATCCGGAGTTTCAGCACGCCCTTGCCGCAGTGTACACCGGAATCCTCGATTTCCATCAACGCGCATACAAGTTCCTTCGGCGCAGAGGTAAGTGAGCTCTACCTTGACCACCTGCTTCTTACTGAGACCTCACTGTAGCATGGCATGTTATATTTCTCTCTCTCTGGAAGGACTTCGGAAGTCAATTCGATTGCATTATCGACTCTCTAAAGAAACAGCGAGATTTTCTCGACATCGAAGCTGCTTCTTTCGACATTGTTGAAGCAAAAGAGTTGCGTACGAAAACGAAAGATGACATTCAACGAAGGCAGAAACAAGAGCTAGAAAGGCTCCAGGAAAACGAAAAGAATACGAGAATTTCTCAGTTACAGCACTCTATTGCATGGCTCTCTATAGATGAAAAGATCCAGGAGACAGAATACGAAAAGTTATCAAAAAAGAGACATGACGGAACATGCGAGTGGATAGCAAATGAGCCGCAGTTGAAGAGTTGGATAAAGGACGATGCAAAACGTCGGTGCCTTTGGCTTAATGGAAAACCTGGATCGGGTAAGCTCTCATTGTATGCCAAGCTGAATGTCGTTGCACATGCTGTATTTAAGGAAAGAGCGTCATATGCTCATATATCATTCAAACACTCACGAATATACCGGGTCTGGCTGCTTGTTACTACTTTTGTAACAGTCAAGATCCTGGAAACATTTGTTACCAGATCCTGACAATCATTGTACTTCAAATTCTTAGACAGCATCCTGATATTTCCACCCTCATCGCAAACGAGTTCGTTTATCGTGGACTAAGTTGCGGAATGGCTCAGCTTAGAATTCTGGTGCCGCAGCTTCTTGAAATCATCGCCTACATAAGAATCGTTGTTGATGGGATTGATGAATGTTCGAAGGAACATCAGAAAGCGATATTGAAAGAACTTCAGGCTGTTTGCACAGATCTAACACACTGCAAGCTGCCTCAAATCTCACTGGATGGACGCCAGGAAGTGAATTGGGATATCCGGTCTTTTGTGAAATACAAGATAACAAAACTTCGTACATCTGATCAAAACTTGTTGGACAGGATCGAATCAGTTTTGGTAGGAAAGGCAAATGGTAATCAAGTTCGACATCATACCAAGGACGTGATGCTAATCGCTATGTAGGCATGTTCCTGTGGGTCAAATTAGTCATCGATGAGCTCAAATATTGCTACAGTGACGCAGCTTTGGAACAGGCGGCCACTAGCCTACCAAAGGGCCTCAAAGCAGCGTAAGAACTTATCTGCAGATCTGTAAATCACACCGTTCTAGAGCATTAACAAATTTGTAGATACGGACGTATCCTTGACAGGATCATGGACCCCAACAACTCCACAAATGCAAAATACATGGCTATTCGGATTCTAGGATGGATAGCCTGTTCTTATAGGATGCTGAAAAGCTATGAGTTACTTGATGGCATCACTTTTGATGCTTCAATTTTGACACTAACGCCCAAGACAAAAATTCGAAAAGAAATACTAGATCTTTGCCGACCTCTCATCGAGGAGGGTTCTAATGGCACAGTGGACTTTGTACACTTTTCAGCAAAAGAGTAATTCTCTCTTTTTATGACAAGCGGGGAAAACTACTAACATCCATAGATATGTTCTGGAAGAAGAATATCAAGAGAAGCGCCCTTTCATATGGCGTGAGAACGCGCATTTAGATATTTCCTTCTCTTGTGTAACCTATCTCAATTCCAGCTTCTCTTTACTACCTGAAAATTCTACAGAAGCGCAAAGAGCAGCCATTATCGTTCGAGGCTTTCATGGCTTACAGACCTACGCTCATATTTTCTGGTACAGACATGTTCTGGCATATTGCGGTCTATTGGGCCAACACCAACGTCAATTCTCCAGTGAACTTCTAGCTCAACTCCAGCTTCTGTTGAGATTTAGGAAAGATGGCCGGGCACATATTCTAACACCTAAGACCAGAATAGAGAGGCACGCGAGTGAAAATCCCACTCTCGAGGCATTGAATCCCTGGCCGGATGTGAAGAGGTTAATTTCGGATGTCCTTGTGTTCCGAGCTAAGATGAATCAAAAGGATGCTTCGGACAAGTCTCCTGAGAGTAAGTTCCTTTCCTAATCCAATTTCGTCGCCAAAACCTGATACTCAGTAGAGCTGTTGTTCGAGTCATGTGAAATGGATCCGACGCACTTCAGTTCCATCCGCTACCATTATCAGCAGACGACCGAGTCTCTATTGAACGATAACGCCCTGGTGAACTTTCCCGAGATCAACGAGAAGGACCATCAAGCCTTCCGAGACAAGTACGGCGCCTCGGCTTTTGTATGCCGTTACCTCCATTGTGTCTTCAGCGCCGATGGCTTTGAATCTTCCTCTCAGCGAGCCAAGCACGAGTCACAGCATCAGCGACGATTTCGCTGCGCATATTCTTCATGCATCTATTTCACGACCGGCTTTGTCTCTCGAAGCCTCCTAAATAGACACAATGAAAAATACCACACGGCCATCACAGACGGCCCCAGTCTCGCGGAAAGCCTTGTATCTCCTCCTGTAGAACAGAAATCTGATTTCAGAGACTTCTTACCTGTAGCGAACCTTGTATATAGTGATTTCTGTTTGCTAACTTGTAATTAGGTGAATGATGTTACCCCCCTTCTCGACGATTTCGATTTTGACTATTTCTTGCGTAATGATGGCCGGGACAAATTTACTTTCAATTTTGATGATATTAAAGCGGAATAGTCGTGTTATCTTTCGGTCTGGGTCATGTATAATGCACAAAATATTCTCTAGTTTCCACCAGACTACTGATCTATCGATATGTGGGCCATCAAGTGGCTATAGCGGTAAAATTAGCTCACAAGTAATCTGGCTGAAGTCGTAGGAAAACCACAACTTAGTACTTGTTTTTGTAGCGAAACCAAGACGGTAGCACATTATATAAGCGAAAGAAATGAGGCTCCTAGAATGTATAAGAGCACAGCAGTAAAGTTTTTTTNATTTTACGCTGGAGAGGTGATAAAGGAGACGGAATTTCAACTTCTTCCTTCATTTTCTCCAAATCGCTTCTGTCCAACGAACCTGGTTGCGGATTCCTGTTGCCTTTAGCAGCCTCTGGGCTTCAACGGCACAAATCCAAAATAACATTAATAATTAATTCTATCAAAAGGAAAAATGTCTCCTGGCCGACAGAAGTGTCTGATGTTGAATTGCCAGCGGGAGGCATCGAAGACTTACGGATGTACAATGTTGGTCTTCTACAGGCTACAAGCTCTAGAGGCTACAGGCTATATTCCCTACAGGCTACAGGCTCTTTAACCTGCCCTTTTCAGTCCTTAAAATCCAGGCACCACTGCCTAACGAAAGAAAAAATACTGCCCCGAGCACAATAACCCAGGGTTCGAATTGGGCGGGCTCACTCAGTAATGCCGATAAAGCAGCTTTGCTCACCTACCAACCCGAAACAGATTCTTTTCATGTTAGAATTGACGTGTGATAACACATGATTATCACACACCAATCCTGACATGAAGAAAATCTGGTTCTGTTCGGAAAGGTGAGCAGAGCTGCCTTACTGGCAATTTTTGGTGAGTCAAGGTGAGTCAAGGTGAGCAAGGGTGAGTCGAGAGGTGAGAGCAATGGTGAATGGACCAGCGTCGAAAGCGACCTGTTTCGGCGATTCTGCCCTGTCGGCTTAAGAAAAAATGATAGGAGAAGCTCAAGTCTTAGACGTTGTTCTGTAGAAAAGATTCCTCTCACCGTCTGCAAGGAGGTTGATGTCCTTCTGTGCAGCCATGACATCGAGTTCACGTACAGGATGGTACTCTCCGCGGGAGTTTGAAGACAAGAGGTCTCTTTGGCAAATGTTGGATTTTTGCGATGTACAACAAAAACAGAGTATTCTGTTCTCAAAACTGGGATCCTCTTTTGCCTCTATACGAGAGTTCGTTGTTGACTCCCATCCAGCCTCTTTGAACCTGGCCTCCGGGTGGGGCTGGGTGTGGCTAAAATTAGCTGCTAACCACCACGACTTCTCAGTATGGCAGGCACTGGAGGAGGCTCACATAGGCTCCATATTCTAAATATAGCCCTATCCGCCATTATCAGTCACTATTGCCCTCTCTAACTCACAGCACCGACTCATCCACTGAAGTTATTCCAACACAGTGTCATCTCACCTCTGCATCCAGACATCGTCAATCAATATGTCAAAGACCGTCCAAATTCTACCTAACTTTTCCACGATCTCGAGTAGGGAAGGCTCCTCCGTACAATGGCCTGACAAAAATTTATACCCGAAACAGCTTGCTATAAATGGATTTAATAAAAGCCTGGATAAAAAGGATAATAGTGCGATCGACTGTTTCTCTTGCGGGAAAAAGCGGTATTGCTAACATATATTTACTTAAGTGCTGTGATGTGGATTGATTTTCTCCCTGACTGACTGCCTGCAAAGTGCCTTAGACCCTTATGTTTTCTACGGATTAATCGTAGTAGGGACTACTGGGATACTCTTGAATCCATTTCAGTGTCAAGAGTAGTTGCGGTAGTAATGCTCTAGATTACTATGTTACAAGCCGCCAATTTGCTCGAAATTCTATTATGCCGAACGCATGTACTTTAAAGCCGAAGTAGATCGAGTTGTAGTACTACAACGCAGACTACTTCGGCTTCAAGTATAAATCGTCAAGATACTCGAAATTCCATTATGCCGCACGCGGGTGCTTTAAGCTAGAGTAGACCGGGTTGTAGTACTCGGACGTAGACTGCTTCGGCTTCAAGCATGAATAAAGGACGTGCGTTAGCCTGTACTACGCTACTAAGCAAAGTGTAGTGTGATTCCCAGGAGTTCTGATCCCTTTGAGTAAAGGGTTTGGTTGCTCTAGCAACCCTTGTTTGTTATGTCTGTGCGGCCTGAAAGTTAGGCCTGTCTGTTAGGGATGTGATATCCTAGTTCTTGTCCATTATTCTGTCCGTACGATCTAATCGTACACTTATCATGTCCATGGATATATTTGAATTCTCTCTAGGAAATGGAATTTGGCAGAGCTTAGATAATGTAACGGCACGTTATAAGTTCGAGTCACGGTAAGAAGACACGTGAGATTAAACGTATGGATTGCTCTGTAAACAGTTTGCAATCGGAATCTTAGAAACTTATGGTTCCTAGGAAGAGGTTAATCCCAAAACCCAGAGTCCTAAGACTGGTCAGATCTTGGGCGCACCATTCCCAGGAAGATAACCACCCCAGGAGCACGAGGTTCCCAGGAACCTTATCACGTGATGGAGTCCATCCAGGAAGAACTCCAGGAGTCCAATCCGGAAGGACTTCGAAGTCTTTTTCTACAAAACTCCAGGATGAACCACATTCCTTATATAAGTGGCTAGTATTACAGTAGATAAAAGCCTCGTGCTCAACTCAATATATTATTGTAAAATTTATTATTAATATAGTTACAAAGCGATTACTTATATCTTTCCTTACATACCTTGACCATCAGGGTGTAATATACTACCGAATATACTACCCGAGATCCTTACTATTCAACATATTTTAGAGTAACTACGCGGACCAACCATTGTTAAAACGCTAATATCTAAGCCTTAGTTGATCATTTAAACAATGCGGCTATCTATCTTGCTCAAGTTTGCGAGTTTTAACCTAACATCTTGAATGCTGAATCGAGTCGTCGGATTTGGGTCTAACATTCGGGTCACAACCCAGTGTGCATGTTTCTGTGAAATAGATCCCGGTAAACAGATATCGTGGAGTGCGGCCATGAACTGCACAGACTCGTTTGCGATATTGCAAGAACAGTTCTCGGCAGTATCTGTAAAACTATTCCATAACTTCTCAAGACCTGATAAACCAGACCTTGCTACGGCAAGTAGCATGGCAAAGCAGCATCCTAGCTGCCAGATATCTGCCTTGAGGTTGCTTTGCATGTTTTCGGTCTCTAACTGCTGCTCGGGAGCGAGATATTCGTAAGAAGACCTTTTGGGGTCAGTAGCTGTGCCAGCTCTGTAGACTTTGGTCTCTCCAACGTCTGTGACGATGGGCCTAATAGCACCAGTGGCTTCTCGGTAAAGAAGTATATTCTGTGGCTTTATGTCCTTGTGCTTGATCGACCGCTCATGGAGGAAGGCCACGGCGGCAACAACGTCAAGCATTATGCGGTAGATGCAACAATCTGAGCTTACAAGATTCGGCTCGAACCACGGGAATTCAGCGTTTCGGCAAGTATCAGTGGCGAGAAGAAAGTTCCAGAGCGTGTACGGGGCCCAGGGTGCCATGACGATGGTGATTGTATGAGGATCGTCCTTAAGCTCGAAAGCTTCAACCAAGGTGATGAGATTGCGGTGAACGCAAAGCTCCAAGCAGCCGAGCTCTCTGAGAATCTTCTTTCGGTCACGATTAGACAAAACGTTGTGAAACGACTTTGCTGCAAAGGATTCGCCAGTTGTTTTGTGGAAAACTTTTCGCACGGTTCCGAAGCTACCGGAAGCGGCAGCAGTCGACTTGTCAACGATGTAAGGTGAGACATCGGACGTCGAGTAGGGGTGGATGTACCGTGGATGGAATGCATCGATGTATTTGTCGACAAAACTAGCAAATTGTGGCCTGTATGAGGGGTTACCGTGTAGTTCAGATGGGCCCTTCAGATGGTATCGGGTGCTTACCTTAGCTCGTTGGCAATAACTGATGGAGGAGGAGGAGATGCTGATGGCAAGCCCCACCTATAGTTGCGTGATATTGCGTTCGGACCAAACCACAGAGAGAGGATTTGAATGAACTCGTCAGCTAACCGGAGCCTCTTGACCTTGTCGTAAACAGGCTCGCCACTTTCTACCTGATGTGGACCCCCCNACGAGAAACATCGATGCGTACACCGCGTTGATCGCGCCATCGTCCCCATGAACGTCAGTGTTTGGATATGTGCAAAAGTCGAGGAGATATAAAGACTCGGTGAGGAGCTCCTTCACGAGGCGTAGCCTGTCGGTGTGGGTTGAGGCATTCTGCAGATCCGCATCTGGAAGTGTGATTTGTGTCGAGAAGTACTCTACCGCAGCGACCAAGTGTCGAACGCGATCCTTCACCAGGTCAATCAGCGGAGAATTCGACGATGAAGGTTTTGAGATCAAGTTCTGAATACGATTGCAAACTTCTGCGATGTTGAGAAGCGTGGCGGAGAGTTCACAGGAAAAGGTGCTATTAGAGGCTGCCATTGTGTCTTGGAGGTCTCTAGTTGCCTCTTCGCGAACACTAGCTGTGTTCGCATGGTTCGCGTTTGCTATTCCTAAGAGAAATTATACGCGGCACCCTCCAGTGTGATATGCGGCACGTCCTCAACCACCAAACATCAACTTCGAAATATTCTCAGAATTTGGTTTTAAGATATACCCAACAGTGGAGCTCCCACCACTCTCCGGACCCCCGGTAAACCCTAATTCAACCCGAATCTTAACCACTAACTCTAACCTTTGACTAAGAAAATAGTGACTCGTGCGCTTGAAATTTCGTGTGGGAGGTGGTGCCGAATAGGTATCACACTCCGGGGTGCCGTAAGCGTAACATGCAACCGAGACTTTCACGATTCAACGTGTACCTAGCAGAACACTTAGTCCTAATTATAGATATCGCGTTAATTCATCACATGAATCGACGGGATTAAGTACTGCTATTAACTATTTGAACCGCGGTGTACAAATTCTCTTCCTCCCTCCATATTCGTTAGACTTAACTCGAATCGAAGAGAGTTTCTCTGTCCTCAAATCTCGTATCCATCATTGCTATTAGCTAAAACATGTAGAATTAAGGACTACCAAGGATGGGCTGCAAGTGAGTGAGCTTGGAAGCTTATTCTGATACTAGGAGCTCATCACGGCCCTGGGGGTCCGTTCTAGCCCACCTTAAATCCTTCTCGTCAGGAGTTAACGCTCTCGACAGCAGCGCGACCGAGGATGACCACATCCTAGGCAAGAGGTGTGTTGGAGCGCGCACAAGATGGCGGGTGAGGTAAGGTGAAGCGAGGGTGAGTAGAGCGGCGATGGATTACGTGCACTGTGGATTGGCAGACACGAAAAAGCAGGTGAGAATTGGCGCGAAATAACCGGCTGTTGTTACCATGGGGAACCTTGTTAGATATTCCTACTAGTATTCTAGCGGAATTATTATGGAGCTTGCTGAAATCTTAATACATTCTCTGCTCGCTAGATACAGCCTCAAGTGGACTTTTCCGTTCTTAAGGGATGGTTGGAGTTTTGTGATAACAACCACAATGCTCTGTGCAAGAGATTCAACCCACAGGTCCCCCCAGAGTTTCCGTGTAGTAGACTGCTTAACGTGCAATATCATGTTGTAAGAAAATATTACCTATCCTAGGCACTATGTTACCCTCAGTTACGTTTGGGGAGTTGATCAAGGGGATGATGCGAATCCTAGCAGCACAATCCAAAGTTGTTGGCCTAGGTCAATAGAGGACGCTATTCTCCCTTGGCAATAAGTCTCGGCTATCGTTATTTATGGGTAGACCGGTACTGGATGCATCCCTCGAGACGACAGTCTGAACAGGAAGTTACAGATCCAGAGCATGGATACTATCTACAGGCACTCCGAGCTTACAATTATGGAAGCAGCGGGTGATGGTCCTCATCATGTATTACCTGGGATCAGTGCAACACTAAGGGAAACCCAACCCTCCGTGAAGATTGGAAGCAGTAATCTCGTATACACTCCATACGTGAGAAATGAAATTGAGCATTCGAAGTTGGGTAGTCGAGGCTGGACTTACCAGGAAGGGCTTCTCTCTCAAAAAAACCTTGTTTTCACCGACAATCAGACGCATTTTCAGTGTAACGCGATGCATTGCCTCGAGAATATCTACGCACCACTTGAGAGCTTGCATACATCCAAGATTGTTCGGATGCGGGACAAAGTCGAAATTTCTAGAGCCTTTCACCTTCACGGACTCGGCAGGAAACTTGAAGACTTGGAGGATCAGCTGCGTGAGTACCTGGGAAGATCTCTCACATTCGAGAGTGACATATTAGATGCCTTTAAAGGCGTTTTAGCCGCCTTCGAGCGTAAGCCCTCAAAACCAGTCAAAGTCTCTGCGGAATCCCAATCTTATGCCCCAATCCATTAATGAGTAACTTAGAAACTTTCCTCTTTGGCCTTTCATGGGTGCCTCTCTATTGCTATGAAGAAGGCCTACAGCCGAGACGAAGACTAGGATTTCCAAGCTGGACATGGGCAGGATGGACAATCTCAGGAGTAACCTTCCATATGGCCCAGGGTTTCGCCTCTCCTGGAGCAAGGTACTCGTTTATATTGGTGTATAATATGTCGATGGGCTCGTGCTACTATGGAATGAAAACTAGTATGTAATTCGAGATCGGTCGGGCTCTTCTCCACTCTTTTTGTGTATGCACGGTCTAACTCTTGATGCATGAATGTCTCCATAGAGCAGCATATCGGGAAGTGATAATGAAGCTAGGATAGTTGAGAAGCTCGTAGATCGCGTTGATTTTCTTGATAGTCTGAATGCAGTGGGTTTTGCACCAAGTGCTTACCAGATAAAAGAGCACGACGGTAACTCCATTCGATTCACTCTACTTGCTTTGATCCACTCAATGTGGGATATGACCCTCCTACTACTTTATAATCCAGAGGGCTGCCTTCATTTTCAATGCATAAATTGTACTTCCGTTCCAAAGAACCACAGATCCTAGCTGGAACTGACATTATTACCCGATGATCAAGAAGGATGGATAATGTGGGAAGTTAAAATAGGATAATTTTAGGAACATTTGATTACTTTAGTATAGAACACGTCATCCGGGGCTTCAGTAGTGGTATATCACGGTGAGAAACTATCGCTGGTCTTACATCTGCTTTTGATGCCGACGTTGCAGGGCTTGGGGATGTGTTTTTAGATCTGTTTCCGGCCGATAACCTAATATAGGCAGTGCAATTTATTACATAGGCCCCGTTCCTTATGTACGTATCTCTTTATTTGCCAGATTTTGAGGCATGTACAATGCGATGAATGGGGTTAGTCGACCATCCTACAATACGACTTCAGTACAACCTGTCGATGAGATAATATTCTGGGGCATGCTACATAATAAACATCGATGATATGCTATTTTTGTGGTGATCTGTAAGCTCTTAGGGGCAGGGGCACATAATTACGGAGTTTATTCGCAGGCATTCTTCGTTTTATTGGTGGCTTTCTGATGCCTAACTACTTTACTGAATGAAGCTGCGAATAATCCCGAAAGTGACTACCAACGTTGCACTTTGCTAGTTAGTCAGCCAGTTAGGCTACTGAGCAAATGGCCCAGCTCCACCGCCAAAATTTACAACATATTCTCACTGATTTATTAATAACATCAAATCTATGGCACTGCTATGAAGCATAGCTGCGAAAGCGGTGTGTTCCTCGTACGTAACTGCTTCTCTGATGGAGTGGTGGAGTAAAAGATATTTAGGGATCCCACTTGTCAGCATTGAATTGCTCACTAGGAATGTGCTAAGCCTTGTTAGGTGTAAGATATAGCTCCCGGTGATGGATAACTGTAACCATCGTTGTACGTAATACCATCTCAGTATTCACCAGCCAATCTGAGCTCTCAGCTTATGGTTTGGTACACTCAATTGCATAGCTAAGGTCCCCATAGTGCCTTCTCACCTAACCAAACAACCACCGGGGTAAATCCGTATCCAGTTTATTAATCATATATGGATATTAACATCACCAACATGTTCATGATCAGGTGTGCAAATGAAGTGAACCTGTAACGTACTGCAGTATCTTGTTATAACCTAAAGCCCTTAGTTGGTTTAGTAACCAGTAGAAACAAGCATCAATATTACTTATCCCACTTTATGACAGGCCATTCTTGCGTCATGATTAAAATATGTATTGTTTAATAATAATACCAATACATGATACTGTATAAAAATGTTTTATAGATAAAAGTTGTCAATATTGCAATTTGTAACAGCAGATGATTATCACACGAACAGAATCTGTTTCTGTTCGGAAACGTGAGCAAAGCCGCTGCTTTACCGGCAGTTTTAGGTGAGTGAAGGTGAGTAAGAGTGGTGAGTCGAAAGTAGGTAGTTCGATATTGGGATCTCGACATTAACAATTTCCATTTCCCTCTGGAGCTGAGCTGTGGGTGAGCGAGGCTGAGCATTGAGTCTAGGGAGGCGAGCTGAACGTGGCACCCTCCGGCATATGTCGCCAGCTAAAATTAGAAACAAGGTGTGGTAAGGGTTACGAGCCTTGTTCGTAAGAGCCGCACCACACGGCTTACCGAACCTCGTAAAATCCGACTTCAACGTTATGCAGGCACATACTGATCTGTTAAGCACTCGTTTAACTCCTGTCTCCATAAGATGTCGTACTCAAATACACACAATACTACACTACAATGGCAATCAATTGACGATTTTGTATGTGTTGTTGCCTAAGGCAATACGGAAGAATATTATTCCAACTCCAGTTGGCAATGTGTTTGCCTAAGGCTCGAAGATTAGATGATCTGAGAAGCAAATTTTCAAGGGTCGTACGAAAAAATCTACTCACCGACTTCAGCTAACTAATAGGGATCTGGCTAATGTACATAAGTGATCAAGTGCTGGCACAGTATAAGCCAATCAGAGGAGAGAGGAGAGAGGTCGGGCTGCGGCTATTGGGGCTGCGGCTGCGGCTGCTGCGGCTGCTCGCCAAGGTCGGCGACACAGTAAGCATCAGCACAGCGGCCGACAACGCCTCTAGAAAGAATTTCCTGTGCCTCGAAGGCCGTTATTGGTTTGTTTCCGACAAGACAAATGAATAGACTGTACGAATGTGACAATGTCAGCTGATGTTCAGGACGAAAACCTAAGGATCAGTTACCGGCACTTTTGGATGCCGAAGAAATCTGACTCGTATTATTCTAACTCCATATTTAGAATATTATTTTTAATTTGTACAGTACCTAATGCTGAGCCTTCCAAGAGAAGGAAAATGTTCATATATATATGCCTTCTATCGTCTTGAGTTAAACTATCATTCTACAACATCAACAACAACAATCACACAGCAACAATAACCGCATCTCTCTAATCATCTCTTACTATCGCTCAACAGCAACAGCAGCCACACTTTAATCGCCTCTTTTTAACTATCATTTTACAACACTTTAATTAACTCAAACCTAACAACACAAGTACCTTTTATCAAAATGCTCTCCACTCTCGCCCTCGCTCTTCCTTTCCTCGCCCTTACTGCCTCTGCAGCTCCAACCCGCCGCACTCCAAGCGTTCAAGTCCAATTTGCCAACGATGTTACCGGAGCTAATGGCAACGCTTTCATCCCTCTCGACAAGTCTTTAGTCAGCCTTGGAGAGGCTTATGCCAACACCAACTTGGAAGTTGACGGCACCCTCTTTGTCACCAGCTTACAGTTCACTGCCAACTTCCAAAACGTTGAATGCACAGTCTTCAAGAATGGCGCTACTGTAGTCGCCAGCATCGCCGACCCAAAGACAGACTTCCAGACCTTCTCCAAGAAGCCACTGAATTGGCAAACCGGCTTTGAAATCAGCTGCGCCGTTGCTTCAACTCCCGCTCGCCGAACTGCTAGCACCGTCCAAGTCCAATTCGCCAACGATGTCACTGGCGCCAACGGCAACGCCTGGATCCCTGTTGACGGCTCTTCCATCGCCCTTGGAGAGGCCTATGCCAACACCAACTTGGAAGTTGACGGCACCCTCTTTGTCACCAGCTTACAGTTCACTGCCGACTTCCAAAATGTTGTCTGCGATGTGTTGAAGGACGGCACTACCAACGTCGCCCACATTGCCGACTCAGAGAAGGACTTCGAGACCTTCTCTCAGAAGCCTTTGAACTGGCAGACTGGTTTCACCATCAGCTGCACTAAGTCTGCATGAACTCTCTAAGTTCGATGCACTCACTTCTTCGATTAGCGAAGCGGCATATATTGAATTAAGTGAAGAAGGCGTTAGTTGAGCAGGGTAGAAGGATAGAAAAGAGCAGGATTTTGCATTGGCATTTCTTTTTGGGGTTTTTGCATTTGATTTTGGATTTGGGTTTTGCTTTTTAAAATAATGTTCAACGACAAGTATTTGTTCGTATTATCGGCTTTTAAAGTAATACTAAATGCACTTTTATTGAATTAAACACAGAGCTTATAAACTAAAGAAACAACTATGACTTATGATAGTGAGAAGCAATAGTACTCACACCAAAATTCCGATATAATCTCCACTAACACCCGTCCCTGTGTGCCGGACACCCCGCCGTACCGGACAACTTGAGGGGTACTTTAACTTCAAGCATCTCAAACTCTGTACACACATCGATATTTGGCAAGTTGATATATATATCTTGTGCTGTAATCATTTCTGAACACCCTAAACCTCACTCATTGGAAATATTATATTTGCATTGTTGTCATCGTGACTGATTTACGGAGAGTGTCTTTTTCTAGTAAAACAGAGTATCTTCACCATAGCTTCAACATCGAGTCCGTACCACTTTCTATGCTTATAAAAACGGTCTTATCTGAGTTTTAGGGCCACATTCCCCATGCTAAAGATTGTCATTAGTTTTGTGGCTGCTAATCATGCAAATATATGCATAATTGCATGCAGGTAGTACTTCTCGTCAAATGACTAATGGCTTTCGGTTAGTTAAAAGTGACACCTCGCGTTTCCGAATATACCAAAGTATAATTACCTGTAATTGAACCACGTTGGTGTAATTTTGTTTATATAATCAGCTGCCAAGCTGTGGCTGTTCAGGACCGTGGCTAATGGCCGTTCACGTGATACTGGGTAAGTTTCGTCCCTCCATTAGTGCAGGAAGGATACTGGTACGTAAGATTGTTCAGAGGTTGGGAATCCACACTCCACAACCTATCAGCCTCTTGTTCTCTGACAGTTGTAATCGAGAGACCTAATATGGTTAATTGACGCGTAGTTTAACTATTGTTTTGCTATACTACGTTCCAGCTTACGGCGGTCCGATTTCGGTCTTTGGAGTATTTTTGTATTCTCTAGCCCGATGTAGAAAAGTTGAATCAATTAATGTCCCTAACCCAGAAGCTATGTCATTGATGTATCATTCTCGAGTTTCACTCCAAGATATAGCGCGTCTCGAATTTTACATACATCCTCTGGAGGACGACAAGTGTTATAGGATGTTGGTAACGCATCGTGACGGACGAGAAGAAGTCAGCGGCGCATTGGGCTTCCAAACCTCGAAAAAATATCAATATCTAAGCCCTGTCGACTTCGCTATAAACAGTTTCGAACACTGGATGATCACTGGCGACTGAACATCATTTTTATACTGACGATAATTTAAGAAGGGGATACTTAAATCCACCTGCAACATACCTAAATCCACCCAAAATCGCCGGTGTCGGATGCGCCTGGACCATCGCGTCCCATAGTAATTTATTAGTAATTTCATGATCCTGTAATATCCTTTGTTCAAAACATTAAAATTCGCGTTTCTTCAGATACGCGTTTTGTAATATATTATTGTACTTTCGTAGAATTGAAGTTATTTCTACTTGCTTTTTGATCTTTTTCCGCTTGAAATGACTACTCTTACACCATCTTCATGTGGCCCTCTTCCCCCAGAAGCATTATACGCTGATTTAGCCTCTTTATTTGCTTCAATTCAAGTTTTCACATGTGCAAATGGATATGCATTTGTCATTCAGAAAAGTGACCTACGAAAAGTGGTTTATACTTGCGACTGAGCTAGGAAATACCAATTCAAAGGCAAAAAGACAGATATACACYCATCGAAAYAGYGTAATTCAGYTACYAAAAAGTRCGATTGCAAAATGGYAGTRRTTGCTAAAGTGGAAGGAAATGAGTGGAGGTTAAAGGTCTTGGAATCTACACATAATCACAATGCCTCAGCAGCACCTATAGCTCATACAGCACACCGAATGGCTGCTCTGGATGTTGAAATTCGTGCACAGATCTTGTCCAAAGCGTTATCTGGAATACRGAATGCTCAGATTTTGAGTACCYTTCAAATTGAGYACYCAGAAGTCTTGATTACTARTAGTRATATTAYGAATATYATTCAAGYYGYGCGATTACARTCTTTAGCAGGCTGRACTYYAATTCAGTGGYTGTTRTATGTTTAAGYATACTCCTTTRCYTTAACTTTACTAAYAATTCAGGGYAAAACTTAARGAATGGGGTTTTAATCTRAYATATTTAACTAATTCTTCTAACAACCTGGTTTACTTGTTTTAYRTTCATCYAAAYRYACTTACACTTTAYYAAYAACATCYTGATATATTAYTAATGGATTGYACATATAAAACCAATCGATTTCGCATGCCATTACTTAATATATATGCTATAACTGGTGGTAATAAAGTAGTTCAATTTGGATTGGCATTCCTTTCAGAAGAAACCGAGAAATCATATGGCTGGGTTTTGAGTCGGTTTCGGGAGATGATGGAACAGTACAATATTACAGAGCCACTCTCCATAGTAACTGATAGAGAATTAGCTCTTATGAAAGGTATCGATACATATTTCCCTAATACCAATCATTTCCTTTGCCGTTGGCATGTCAATATGAATGTATTGGCGAAAACAAAGTGATTCTTTCCACCACCGGTAAAAGAAAACGGTATATGGAAGAGACACCATACATTCCAAGAGTTTCTGAAGCTCTGGGGGATTATTTTGGATTCTCTTACTCTTAAAGCCTATACATCGAATCTCACTAAACTTCGTGTGTATCCACATGCAACGGTTAAATATGTGGAGAATACATGGTTAACCCCATGAAAAGAAAAGTTAGTTCGATATTGGATTGATCAACACCATCATTTTGGAGTACTTGTGACTTTGCTTATCGAAGGTTGCCATAGTACTTTAAAGTCATATTTACAATGTGGAAATGATGACTTAAATGACGTGTTTGAGTGCTTACTTCTATTTTGGGCATCTCAGCAAAAAGGCATCGAAACAACTATTGCTTAAGAACAACTTCGTCGAAAACACAGCATAAATATACATCTTTTCTCTGCAGTTTTAGGCAAGGTCTATGATTATGCTCTTTTAAAGATAATAGCTGAAAGAGCAAAAGTTCCTCAAGATACAGCACTTGATATTACAAAGTGTAATTGTACGATACAACGTTCAATTGGTCTTCCATGTTACCATACAATATAGGAAAGGGAAAGAGATGGAGGTGTGATTCGCCCAGAGGATATACATATACATTGGTATTACAACAGGCCAAAAGAAAGTATTTCATCGCTTTCTAACATCCAAGGACCTATTCTAAATCCACAGGTTGTGCAAGGGAAAGGGCGTCCTAAAGGAGCTTTGGGGAAGGGCCGGAAATCCACTACTAATACAATTTCTGGTACAAAACGTTTACCCTCTGCTTTTGAGCTTCTTAGTAGCTCAGCTCCACCAGCTTTAGAAGCTTTAACTTCAAGAGAATTAGCTGAAGGGAGAGAGATATATATCACGCGATCTGGGCGTACAGCTACAAGAGTTGGTCTACAGCGAATTCAAGAAATGGGGGAAGATATGTACGAACCTGGAACAGCATGGGAACGAGGTTATCAGCGCGGAATTTCATCGATCTATCACACAGATTCTATGGAGGAAACAGCTAAATTGATTGATGAGGCAATGCAGACTTCAGAGGCCTGGGAGGTGGTACAGGAAACCCAAGATTGTATCGAAATATTACCATAGCTTTAAAAGGTTGTCAGATAATAAGGGTATAATTGATTACATTGCGCAATCTCTTGTTGCCATACTAATTTGTATGTGAGGCTGAGGTAGTGTTATGCCTGAGGTTGTGTCCGACACCGGCGATTTTGGGTGGATTTAGGTATGTTGCGGGTGGATTTAAGTATCCCCTAAATCTAATGCATAGATATAACCCACGTGATATCGCGATGTCGCGATACCTGTTGGAACCTCGTTTTTCTTTTTTAAGATTCAGCGCTTGTTATTGGACGCTTTGACCTGCCAGCACGCAAAAATTTCCCAACTCAAGCTACGACTTCTCCGGCCGCTCCCCGGATCACCTCAGCCACCTTGCCGGGCATGCTCAGCATCGGAGAGTGGCTTGAGCTGCAGATGTGTGAGACAACTCTTGGGCCCCCAATTCCCACCATGGCCTGCTGCGCGAAGAAAGGGATGGCATTGTCCTTCTCGCACATCAAGTACGTGGTGGGCGAATCGAGATATGCAGGGTAGGATAATGGCGTGTAGAATGAGGGTTTCGCCTGGTGGATCAATTTCTTGATGTTCTCCTCCTTCACGGAATCAGACAGGTCGTTGTAAAAGATGTTATCTACGGAGGCTGCCTCAGCCGTGATCTTGTCTCCCTAGAGATTCGAAAGACCATTAGTTAGCACCCCGAGTGTATCGTTACTCCACGGAGAAGGTGACTTACATCAAAGATTACCCAGGGTGGCATGCTGCCCAGGAACGACGCTAACGATTCCCCCTGTGGGAGCAAGAACGACGCGATATAGACCAGGGACACGATTCCACCGGCTTTCTGCTCCGCTGCCCGGTCCTTCTTGAGCAACCCCTTGGCGCTCTCCGTGCCTGGAATCCCGCCATACGAGTGCATCACCAACACCACCTCTTTGCCCTGGGCGACCAGCTCGGATGTAGTCTTCTGGATATGCGCTGCATCATCAGCCACCGTTGTTGTAAGCTCTCCCCCAGCAGAGGGCAGGTCGATCGCGCAGGCCCTCGAGACTCAACACCTGTACGCGGTGAGGGCTACGAACCTACAGCATTCTGAGGATATGTCTGTAGAGCCAAGATTGAGCATTCATACGATCGATTTTCCGATTGATTTTCGATTACACAACCATTCCAAGACTTTGATCAATATTACGCGTCAACACGTCGAAACACA
>NCSJ02000532.1:0-19960 GCA_002812745.2 Scytalidium lignicola | reverse complement strand
TTATTAAGATTAGGAATAAACAATATAAAATGATCTTGGATAAGAAAGGAGGATCTTACTTTAACAGAAGAAAGACTGATGGAAAGAAGGATCAAGAAGACTTTATAAAGTTAGACATTATGAAGAAAGGAAAACTATTCAAAGGAAAGGAAAAGAAGTATTATAAAGGAAAAAGCAAAAAGGGAAATTCCTTTGAAATCTCCCTTGAAAAGCTTGATAAAAGAAGAAAAAATAAGTTATGTTTTNAAGTGTAGACTTCTTAGATATATAGCAAACACTTATAAGAAAGACAATAAGTCAAGTTCATCAGTTAAAGTAAGAGTTATATATATTCTAAAGATTATAGACATCCTTTTAAGATTATCAGAAGAAGAAAACTCAAACAAGGAAGAGAATTCCTCAGAAGAAGAAGGAAATCATGAGGATTTAGTAATTATATTATATTAAGTCATTAAGACTGATGCAGATGAAATAACAATAACAAGAGTCTTTAAGATGAATTCTATACTTATAAAAAGAACTCATCATGAAAGATACCCTTAAGATAATAACCAAATTAAAGATTAAGGAAGGTGAAGATCAATTTCAAGAGTTAATAGAATTTAGATAATTATGCTACTAGACTTTAACATTATACTAATAGAATAGTATCCTGTTTTTAGAGAACTATTAATCTTGAAATATTATCTTATGATTAGCATAAGAGGACTAAGAAGATAGGAAATCCTGGAGAAAAACCAGCTTTTCAGAATTGTATAATAAGAAGAAGTAACTGTTAAGGCATGTGAACTTGATCTTGAAGATCTTACTCTAGTCTATAAGACTAACCTTTAGAGTATTATCATAAAAAAANGGAATACATGAATTTCTCTTGTTAATAGAACAAACTTAGATCTAAGATAACTTTAATCAAATGCTTAAGGATATCTGGATAGTAATAGAAGAAGGATTAAGCTATGTTATATAAGGATAATACAACTTGTAATAAGAAGGACTTTTGATAATAACCTTCTAACAAGATTGATTAAAAATAGAAATATAGTATAGAGAAATCTAAGGCTTAGGAAAATCAGTAGAATAATTACTTGAAGTTGAACAGTATTATACTTAATAAGAACAAAGGGAATTAGTTGAAATTGTTGTTAAACTAACTAATTAGGATGAGAAAGTTTTGTTTACAATTAATGAACTAGAAGAAGATTTACTACCTTTAGAAGTACTCATTGTATTACTAAGAGAAGATGAGTTAATATAAAGAATTAATTAACAATTCAACTAAGAAGTAATAGTATATCCTTTGAATTCAGTAAAAGGAATTCTTAAGGAAAGTAATGTCTTTATTACTGAAATAAGGAAATGTCTTGGAAATGAAATAGTAGAATAAGTATAAGATGTACATGTATTCATAAACAATAAAAGCTTAAATAGACTAAGGTTAAGAAACCTTGTTATAAGATGAATAATATTGTTTAAAGAACTTTAAGAGAATGTTAAAGATCTAAAAATCATTGACAATGTTTTAGTTGACAATGTTAGAAATGTTAATCTTTATTTTATGAATAATAAGAGTTCACTTTACATTGATATAAAATTGTGTAAAAAGTTAATAAAAGCCTTGATTGATTTAAGAGTTGAAAGGAACTTTATTAATGAACAAGTTATAAAATGATTAAGACTTAGTATAAGAGTCAAAGACAACAATTACTTAATATTGTTAGTAAATAGTATTAAGGTTCAGAAGTATGTTAATATTTAAACTCAGAACTTAAATATGAAATATAGTAGAAGTTACTAAGAAAGAATATCTTTTGATGTTATAAGGTTAAGAATATACTAGGTCATATTAAGAATTGAGTGAATAAGGAAGTATAATCTAATAATTGACTAAAGAACAAGTATAATTACCTTCTTAGAAGAAACTATATCTTTAAGAGTTATTCATGTTGACAAAACTATAAAATATATACTTGAAGAATATTATAAATGGTTAAAGTTATTCATAAAAAGACTTGATGATTTAACCTTACCTAAGTACAAACTATAAGATCATAAGATAAAAGCTTAAAAAAGGGGTTCAGACTAACTTATAGACTAATTTATCAAACAACTCTCATTAAGGATAAGATAACGAAAAAANTGGTTACTTGAGAAAATAATTCTTAAAAGCTTGTACAAAGAAGGTTATAGCAAAGCTAGAATACTATTGTATTATACAAAGAAAGGAGATAATCTACTAAGATAACCTTGTAATGATTATAAACACTTAAATAATAAGACTAAGAAAGATTAATACCCTTTATTATTAATAAATTCAATGATGGACAAGTTGAAGAAAATTATTATATTTATTAAGCTAGACTTATAGTTAACATTTAATCTGGTTAGGATTAAGAAAGATGACAAGTAAAAANGTTGTTATTTAAACAAAATACAGATTATTTAAGCTATTGATTATGATGTTTAATATGATTAATACTTTAACAATATAATAAAGAATAATAAACTGAATATTAAAAAGATATTTGGAGAAATTCATGATGATATATCTTGATGATATAATCATTTACTCAAAGAGTATTGAAGAATATAAAGAGTATGTTAAGCTTATTTTACAAGTGTTATAAGAGGTGAGACTATGTTATAAACTGGTGAAATGTAAATTTTATAAAGAACAAGTTTAATTCTTAGAACATTATATTTCTGGAAAAAGGATAGAAATCCTTAACAACAAGATTTAGTTAATCAAGGAGTAAGAGTTACTTAAGATAATTAAACAATTATAAAGTTTTTTAAGGTTAGTTAATTATTATTGAAGATTTGTAAAAGATTATTCTAAAATCTTTATACTATTGACTGAACTCATGAAGAAGGATCAAACTTATAAATGGAATAACGTTGTAAAAGAAGTATTCTAAAGCATTAAGGATGTTTTTGTAAAAGGAAGTTTCTTAAGAATCTTTGATCTAAAGAAAGGAATAAGAATTAAAACTGATACTTTTGATGTAGTATTAAGAGTTGTGTTATTACAATTATAATAGATTAGTAAATAATATTACTAAGTACTATTAGCATTTTGGTCAAGGAAATTGAATATTGTAAAAAGGAATTATCAGACATTGGATAAGGAAATACTAACTATTATAGAAGTTCTGAAGTATTAGAGAGTTTATACAGTTAGATCTAGTAAAACAGTTAATATACTCTTAGATTATTATAACCTTTAATACTTTATGATAATTAAGTAATTAAATGCTAGACAAGTATAATAAGCAAAGAAGTTATCTAAGTATGATTTTAAGATTACTCATGTTAAAGGCAAAGACAATAGAAGAGTAAATACTCTAAGTTAGAAAATTAAATACTTAGTTAAAGAGAAAGAAAAGAGTAAACTAATATTAAAGGAAGATGAAAGTAGATTCTTAGTATATAATAAAGGATAACTTATAACTATAACAACAGTAATAGACAAGTATTAGGCTGATTGAATCAGAGAAGCAATTGAAAAGGAAAAAGAGAATACTTTATTAAACATGATTAAAGGTGAATAAGAGAAAATCGAAGAAATTTAGTATATAAACAAGAAGTTATATATACTAACAAAATTAGCAGAAGAGTTTGTTAAAGAATAATATAACTTATTATACAATGAACATATAAGAATAACTTGATATTATTATTAAATTAATAAGGATTACTTTATCATAAAACTATAGTTAATAGTTAAGAAAGTAATTATAGAATATAAAATTTATAAGAAGGTTAAGAATCTTCTTWATTAGTNATATCCTTTTTAATTAATGAAGTATTTGAAAATTCTTCTTTGTTATTTATAGTCTAAGATTACTTCTACTTTATATTCATTGTTTAGGTTAATAATACTTATCTCCTTTAATTCTAAGTTGTTACTCTTTTATTTCTTGTATAACTCAAGGGTAAAGATAAAGAAAACAAGGTAAATGTGAATTTACTTTAGTATATTTAACTTATAAACAAAGTCATAATCTTTTATTACCTTTGTTATTTTCTAAAGCTTTAAATATTTATTAATAAACTTATAATAAGGTTGTTATTACTTAATATAAGTAATAAAGATAATAAGTATAAAATTTAGAATTAATCAAGAAACTTGATAATTCTTAGGTTTTTAAATCTTTATGTTCATTAATAAGAGTTAATAAAGATTTATATTCTTTATTCTGAAAATTTTGAATAATAACTTCTTCAAAGTAATTTAAATTAGAAGAAAAATCTAGATTTGCTGAATTATTACTCGGACTAGACAATTTGTTATATGTGTACATAACAAGTTATATGAAGATAACGATTAGTCAGATTAAGGTTTTGTGGCTTATACAAGGAAAGATGTTATATATATACATAACAAGATTAAGGTTATATAATAATTCATGAAATTTAATGATTTAACATCGAAAATGGATTTAACATGTACAATTAGACTTATCCCCAACGTTTAGAGTAATTTAGTCTATTTGAACATGAAATATAAAGTATTAGTATGTTTAAGCAATAAGTATAATAAAGTAGTTAGTGTTTATAAGTTAACAAAGTATATCCATAAGTATTATAATGTCAAACTAATAATCTGTTATCAGATAAAATAATATACAAAAGAATTCAAGTATGATTATAATTATACAATGATTTCCATCCTAGAGAATAGTTTAACATTATAACTTATTATTCTAGTAATAAATAAGTTTTAGTACATAAAATATCTATATATAACATAGAGTAAATAGTATATATAATGTTATGCAAACAAGGATTATAATAAAAAGTAAGTAGTTATAGAAGAAATATGTATTAGAGTACAATTACAAACATAGTTTTATGATAGTAAAGAGTAATATTAAGTAGTAGATAAGAATAAGCAAATTGAAGAGGAGTATTAACATTGTCAGATTACTGTCCTTAACATAAGAGAAGTCAACATTAACCTAGTTGACCTTTAGAGCCTTAATAAAGCTATATTAGTGTAAGTTTTAGCTAATAATCTTATCGTTTAAAAGATTTAGGAATAAGAGATAGCCAAGTAAAAGCATTATACAACATTGTTAACCATGATGTTAACTGATGAATAAGACTTGTGATTGTGGTTTACAAGGTAAAACACTATGTTATAGTAGTCTAAGCATAATTTGATCAAGACATATGCATTTAATGAAGTAACCAAGTTAGACAAGTTATAGTTATATTAATTGATAATTGTATAAAGTTGGATTTTAGAGTAGTATTTGGACATATTAGTTAATGTTAATTATAAAGATGTGTTAAAGTAGTAGAACTTGCCTAAAAACAAAATAACCTACTAACATCCGTTTGAATTACATTAGAATTCACAATTAGTAAACTAGTATAATAAGAATTAACAATAGTTTATATGTTATACTATACAAATAGTACTAGAGGAGGAAAGAAGCAAGATAAATATATATTATGTTTTTAGATAAGCTTATAATTAAAAAGAGTATATATATAATATAAGTTATTAAAAAGATAGTTTAAGAATAAGCATATAAGATAAGTTATTATAAATGTAATTGTTTAAGTATAAATATATAAGATAACTTATTATAAGTATAATAAATTTATCAGAAAAGTAATCAAGTATTGTGTTAAGTTTTATTCATAAGATCAATTAACAAGTATGATTAAGTTCATTTAACTATATAGAACAACAAGGATTACAAAGTAATCAACCTTAACTTATTAATATAAAGTACATCCTGAGAAATATTTAAGATAAACGAATATTACATAAGTTAAAACATAATAAAAGAGGGTTACAAAAGATTATAATATCAATTATAATATTAATGAAATTGTCATTAACATTTGAATAGCAGAAATTAGTATTATGTTCACATTTAGTTAATAGAAGTGTATTAACTATATATATGAGTAGATGGAGAAGAATAAAGACTTTGATAAGCTTATGATAAAGAACAACTTATTAACTAATATGTTAATATGTTTATGTATATTAATGTTGATGTAAGATACTAGTTAGATTACATTGTACAAGTTGTTATTAATACATTATATAATAATTTGCAAGATTAACATATAAGGTTTATAATTATAATCGTCAATGAAGTTTATACTTATAATAGGATATATATTATAAATTAAACGATTAATCATGTTAGAAGTGACTATTCTATCAATAGTATAATTAGAATTAAGGTTGTAAGTTAAGTATAAATTGTAATTAGTCTTAGAGTAGATTTAAAAGATATAATAACAACATTTGTATAAGGGGTCATTTTTGTTAATATCCAGCATATTAATACAGTTAATCATAAACAAGAAATATAATAATCAACATTAAGAGTTGTCAAACATCAATTAGTCTTATGATGAAGAAATAATTTATTATTAAGGATTAAGAATTCAAATGAACAAATTATATAATATGTGTTAGAATTTAATTAGTAAATTAAAAATATTAATTTAAGAATTGATGTTTAATCAACTATTATTAACAATTGATTTAACAACTATTAAGGATATAATAGTATAGAATATGACATTTTAACAATTAGAATATAATTTTATCAAAAATGTTAAAAATCAAAAACAATATAAAGTTAAGTAAGAATATTTATATTAGTATATACAATAAAAAGAAAGATTATAATTATTAATCAAGTAAATAACAAATAGGATAAAGACATAGAGTTAGTTATAGAAAAANGGTATATTTGAACAAAGAATAAGAATTTTTGTACAAGTTAATAATGATAATGTATATTATAAAAANGATAATTAGTATAAAGGCTAAAGATTAAGTTAATTAAGGTAAGTAAATGTTTTGTTTTTATATTAGCCAAACAAATTATACATATTAAGCAAGTTACATTAGTCAAGTAAGTTTATAAGTATTTTTNATATAACCAAAGTAGAAGACAATAGTAAAAAAGACAATTAGATAAATTAATAACAGATTTTCAAGGTATATTTATATAATAATCTATTATAAGTTAGTAATAATGTATATTTAGTATATAATATATATATGATTAATAAGTAAGTATGTTTTTTGATGATATACAATAAGTTATACAAATAATAAGGTAATATAGATTATATTATATGGTTTTTACTTATAATAGTTAACTAGATTATTATATAGTATTTAATATATGTCTAGCTATTTATATAAGTATTAAACTGTTATAAGTCAGAGTATTTATTTATGGACAAGTGTAGATTGTAAGCTAAAGAAAAGTTAAGTAGACAATTAGTATAAAATAGTTAAAAGTATTTAAGTATATAATTGACAATATAAGTATATTAACAAGTAGTTATCAAGATTATAGTATACAAGTTAAGAAAAGCTAGTTAGACATAAGAGTAAGAAGAAGGAATTCAAGGAGAAGAGGAGGAAGAAGAAATAAAAAAAGCAAAAGTGATAAGGAGTTGATAAGATAAGATTTAAAGGAATTAGTATTAAATATGTTTTAATATATTTTAATTCAATAAGTAAATTTTAATTTTATGTTAAGATGGTAATTAGTATAAAAGTAAGGGTTAATAATAAATAAGAGGATGAAGGTTGATAATTAGTAAGAAGGTAAAGGTTAATAAAGGAAGAAGAAAGAGAAGGTTAATATATAAAGTAAAGTTTATAAATGAGTATATATAAAAAAGGAATGTAAATAATAATAAAGAAGTATATATAAAACAAGAAGAGAAGACATGTTTGTAAATGAGCATATATAAAAANGAGAAGTAGATAATTTGTAGATAAGCATATATAAAAAGAGAAGAGAGTAGATTTACAGATAATAAGTAAGTATAAAAGAAAGATTATAATATTAATAAGTATATAAGTAAGTAAGACATTAATAATATGTAACATAATAGTATTATGCTATTGA
This sequence comes from Scytalidium lignicola, assembly GCA_002812745.2. NCBI lineage: Eukaryota > Fungi > Ascomycota > Leotiomycetes > Scytalidium > Scytalidium lignicola. The sequence continues at coordinate 12,056 of NCSJ02000532.1, read as the reverse complement.
TAAGGATTTTTTACACTGATTAAGACTAGAGTTAATCAGTATATTTAAGTAAGTATTAATTAAGTAATATAAGTTTTTAAGATTAAATATTATTAATAATAAACATAAGGAGAAGTTAAAGACTAAGTATAAATAAAGCATTAACAAAGAGTTAATAAGGTATAATATCTTATAATAAATTAAAACAAAGTATAACAAAGAAGTTAAGTATAATTGGATTTCTTTTACTAAACAAATTAAGTTAAAGTATATTATAAGTAAGGTTATTTAAAGAATTCAAGTTATATATAAATTACAAGGAGGATTTAAGTTAGTTAAGTAAAGAGAAGTAATAAAATTTGTATATTATAGTTATATAACATCGATTATAGTATTATTAACTAATAATAGTAAATCAATGTTNGTTTTTTTNCAATGATAATAATAGTAATACAATAAACTATAATAATAATGATTCTATTTACAACATTAGTAAATAATATTATAAAATGTAAATAATAAACAAGGTTAAATTGTGAAGAATAAAGAGATAAGCGTAATAATAAAGAATTATAATAATTAATAATAGTTAATATAAACTAAGCAATTAACAAGAGGTTTTTATAATATATACAAAGTATACAAATTCAAGGACAATTAACATATATGTTTTTTGATGAGTATTACATTATTATTATAAATATATTATACTAAGTATAATTACAAGCATTATAATAATTATAATATATTAGATGTTGATTTACAAGATTGATAACTATGTTAATAATAGATTTAAAGTGGATATTATAAGAATAATTATTAATAGAAGGAGTAATATTATTTTGACAACATACAACATAATAAACAATTTGATATTAAATAATTAACAATAAAGATAAGTTAATATTCAAGGTTAAAATTCAAGTAGTATAATAATTAAAGAAGTTTTCAAACAATTAAGACAAGATTATATATATACAAAGTTATATAATAAGTAAAGAAGTAAGTATAATATTAAGATGTTTATTTTATAAAGTTATAACAAAAGAGAAAGAGAAAATGTTATAATAATAAATTTAAGAAGAAGAGAGAAAAACAAAGGAAAGAGAGATAAAGGAGAGAGAGACAAAGAAAAAAAATAGAAAAGAGAAAGATAAAGAAAAANGATAAAGGAGAAAAAGATAAAGAAAAANGACAAAGAGAAAGATAAAGAAGAAAAANGACAGAGGAAAAGGAAACAAAGAGTAAAGGGAAAGAATAAATAGTAGTTATAAGAACATTAAGGATAAGGATTAACATCAAAAGCATTTGATATATTGTTTATATTGACTAGTTATATAGATTGATGAGTTTTGTACAATAGAGTAAATGTAGAGGACAAAGTAACAAGATAAGCAAGTCAATTATAATAATCAATATTAAGTATACATAAGCATTCAAGAAGACAAAANGAGATTATAGTGTATAATGTTAAGGAGATGGACAAGTAAGCAATGATAAAATATATCTAAAGTTAATAATGTTAATAAATAGTATTATATGAATAGATTATAGAAGAATAGATAAAGTATTATATGATATATGTTATAAGAGAGTAATATAAGAGTAATATATCTAAGAAGAGGAAAAAAGTAAAGGAGAAGAAGAAGAAAAAARGAAAAAGTTAAGTATTTAAGAGAAGAAGAAAAGTTTAGGATAAATAAAGAAGGAGAAAGGTTATGATTAGAAATTCAATAATAATTAAAGATAAAAGAGATAATAAATAAAGAAATATTTTGAGTAATAGGAGAATTGTAAAAGAAATGTATATATTACAAATTAATACAAGAAAAAAAAAGGTTAAGAGGAAGTTTATAAGTATACAAATTGTGAATTAGCATTAAAGGTAAAATATAAGATTATAATATATAAGCAATGATAACAAAAAATAAGTTTAAACATAGAATAATAATGTTAGAAGTATAGATTAATATAAGAATTATGTTAATATATAAAATGAAGATTAGTAAAATATAAGTATTTAATAATAATATTAATAAGAATATTTATTATAATACAACAAGAAAAGTTAAGATGTTTAAAGATTAAATGAGATATTAGATTTTAAAAGTAAAGTTATTTAGAGATGATTGGATAAATAAGATAGTAAAAGGTAAATTAGTAGATAAGAAGGTAATAGAAGAATAATTGAATGTAAATATGATGATGAATATATTGATTATACATGTACAATTAAGTTAGAGTATTAAAAATAATAAAGGAGAATAAGATATTTTAAGTAGATAAGTTAAGTAATAAGGATAATTATAAATGATTATATGTAAAAAGAATTTAAGAATAAGTTTAAGTAAAAGTTTATAAGTAAAAAGAAGGTAAAGGTTAATAAGTAAGGAAAGGGTAAAGGTTAATGAATAAGGAGAGGATAAAGGTTAGTAAACAAAGAGAAAGTAAGAGTAAACAAGTGAATATAAGGTATAAGTTAGACAAACTTCTTTTAAGACTTAATTAAAAAATCAAGGACTTCCTTAAAAGTAAAAANTGTAAAAGTACATAAACCTTCTTTAAATCATCAATCTTAAAGTTATAATAGATATAAGTAAATATTAATAATATAATAACATTTTAAAGGTAATAGTCTTTGATCTTAATGTTTTAAATCCAGTGAATTAATAATAAAATTGATAAGGTTATTACTTTTTAGATTAAGGTTTTTATTTAGTCCTTTATAAAGTTTATTAATTTTTATTGTAAATTAAGTAAAAAAGAACTTAAATAAAAGTAATTTAATTTAAATATACAATTAAAGTAATTTTATAATGTTAGTTTAAACTTAAAGGTAGATTAAGGTAAAAAGGTAATTACTTTAAGGTTATTATTGATTAAGTTAATTATACTAATTATATTAAGGTTATTGTTTAATCTTTAAATTTTATAGTTTACCTTTTGTTTATATTTTTTCCTGATTAAAATTTATAATTGAATTAATTATATTATCTTCTTAATATCTTAATAAAAGCAAAAGACCTTGAAAATATTCATTTATAACTTATACAAAAGTATAAAGAGAGCAAAAGTATTAGTAGTAGTATAACAAATTTAGTTAACTATAAGTATTAGTTAATTTCATTGTATACTAACCTTTTTTATACAAAGATGTATTATACTTTATAAATCTTGAAATTAACTTATATATAAGTCTTAATATTCAAATTCTTCTTACCTTTAAAATACTAACTGATAAACTAAATGTTAATGTTAAAGTTGATGCTTATGATGAAACTCAACATAATATACTTTGTTGTATTATAAAACTAATGAAGATAAAGAAAGAGGATATTAACATCATAAAGCATATAAAGATAATCTAAGTTAAAGAGTAAAAAACATATAATATAAAAAGTGTAGAATATAATAAAGTAATCTTAAAGAGATTAACTGTTATATTAGTTGTTGATCATGAAATTGTTAAGATACTTTATGGTTTTTATTAACATTTAATGTATTTTAATAGTTTTAAACACTTAACTGATATTAATGTTATTAATAAAAGAAATAAGAATAAGAAGGTATTATAAAGCCTTAAACTTACTTAGTTAAAGTTAAAAAANCTCAAAGGACAAATTTTCAACTATTAAAATATTATTAAAAATACTTTTAATAATTTTAACAAGTAATCCTTTATTCTCCAAGTATTTAGACTAAAATAAAAACATATTAAGTGTATTATTTTTCAAAGTAAATAATATACTCTTGGATAAATCCTAATTACATACAAACAATGATTTATGTTCTCCTTTATAATTACCTTATAAAACTGTATTAAGCTTATCGTTTAGCTTGTTTAAGTATATTAATGTAATAGAGTTAATAAGACAAGTGAAGAATGTTAACTTTATATCAAATGAAGTATTTACTTTATTATCAATGTTTAATTTCAATTTAAACAATGTAAGTATTAATAAATCCTTATTAGTTGAAGAGAAAATTACTTATTAAGTAGTTAAGTAACTTTAGAAGTTTTAAGGCTATATGAATACAAAGTATAAAGAAGTTGCTTATAAGCATTAATAACATCATCAGTAACCTGATGTCTATTTTAAATACTTATCATTTAAGGAGATTACTAAATTATTATAAAGTAAATACAAAGGAAGAATGTTATTACTTAATATACTAATTAACTTAAAGTTGATGAAAGTAAATAAGTTAAAAGGAGTTAATTGTCAAGTTGTCTTTAAAGGATATAATCTATCTATAAGTTTAAATATAACATTACTTAAAAACCTTTGTTTAAATTAATATTATACTTAAAACAAGAAAAATCAATAATATATAAAAACCTTTAATATTAATAGTCTTTACTTTTTCATTAAGAGTTTTTGATTTACATAATGTAAAATTAAATAACTTTTTAAGTTTTATACTTTACAAAACCTTACAGTTAATATATACTTTAGTTTATACATTTTTACTCAGATAGTTAAAAGGGCTTTTATAACTTAATATATACTCTTATACAAAATCTTATACATATACCTTGATTATGTAATAAGTATAAATCTTATTATTATAACTTGCTTTTTCCTTAAACTTTATCAAGTAAGAAATATTGATTATTCTAATTTTCTTATTATTAAGGAATAAGAATTATTATACAATAAGATTTTTACCTTGTATATTAATCAAGTTGTCAAATCCTTAAATGTTCTTTTTTATTACTTTATATTACTTAAAATTGTTAATCTTAAGTTAATAATAAGTAATGTAAAAAGATTAAGTTAAAAGTATATAAGTTAAGAACAATTACTTACTTACTTCATAGTAAAAGAGTATTTAGAACATTTATAAGATGATATTATAAGGATAATTGATAAAAATCCTTTATTCTATTAGTTTTAAAGTGTTACTTTATTCGTTAATATAAAGAATACCAAGATATTCTATATGAAGTTAAGTTTGACTAAAGTATATAAAACATAAAAGGAATATTAAGATTACATAATAAATTTATAGTTTTATAATAAAGATTAAGTTTATATTAATATAACTAAGTAAATTACATTACAAGATAATAATCTGTTATATGATATTGTCCTTGATAAATATAAAGTTAAATGCTTTATCTAAAGATTATACTGTTAAGAAAAGTTATTCAAGTCTTGAACTAAATACAATATTGATGAAGATTAAGTAAGTAAAACTTTTAAACATATAATATACTTATTTGTTACCTTTTAAGATAATTGTAACTAGATTATTTTCTTTGTTTTAAATAACTTAAAGAATGAAGAAAGGTTAATATATACTTAACTATATATACTTGTTAAGATATTATTTGATATAATAAAGATTTATGTTTTCAACAATAACATAACTAAGAATTTAACATTAACTTTAAGTTATATTTAATTATTACAACAAGAAGGTAAAAGGATTATATTCTTGTTAATTATATATAAGTTTAAATATCTTTATAATAAGTAATAAGCATATATTAACCTTATTAATAATTAATAGAAATTTTATAAAGTTTAAGAAGAATACTATATATTATTAAGTATAATAGATAATATTTACAAGTAATTTAAAGAGTAAGAATTACATAGTAAAGTTAAGAATAAGTAAAACAACTCTTTCCTTTCTTATTATATCATCTTAACAAAAGAGCTTTTTAAAATTTTATATATTTAACTGAATAAATATTATCTTTTGTTCAAATATATTCTTATTAACATTGTAAAAACATACTTATTACTTAAGACAATAATTATAATATTAATATTACAAGCTTTTTAATTCTATTATAAAAGTAGTTTACTTTAGTATAAATGTTATGGATTTGACCTAATAAGCTGATTAGTATAAGCTTAAGGCTTAATATACAACAGAGTGTATATAAAAAANCTTAACAATTACATGATATGCTTAAGACTTAAAGGACTTAGAGGGTTTAAAGGGTTTATAGACTCATAGGACTTAAGAGGTCCAAAGGGTCCAGTTAGATTTCATTATCTATATAAGCATACTGTAAGAATATAAGAGTAAACTCCTTATATTCAACTTAAATACATTATTAGATCTTACCTTTGACTTAATCATTTGCTTATATATTATACATTTCTACTATCCTTGAATATCTACCTTACTCTTGACTATTTAATAACCTAGATAATATAGTTTTGTAATATTTTGAACATTACCTATCTTGATGAATTAGGATTTAGAAACAGATACACTAGTAAATAATAACAACAAACAATAACTTGAAGAAGGTTTTGAAGAAAGCTTTGAAGAAAAATCTAAAGAAGAATCTGAAGAAGTATCTGAGAAAAGTTCAAGAGATAACTTTGAAGAAGACCAAGATAAGGATTAGACTATCAAGGAAATTAACATCTAAGAGAAAGTGTTAAAAGAAGTTGTTATACTACTAAAATAACTTGTTAAGTTAACAGAAGGATTAATTGTTGGAGAATCATCAAGAGTTATAAAGAAGAAGTTAATACTTCTATTACTTAAACCTAATCCAAAGTCAATTCTAATACTAAGAGCTTTAAGCCTAGACCTTAATCTAGACTTTAAACTAGAATATAACACTGAACAAATTCTAATAATAACATTTAAAGAAGTTAAGATTATTAGATTAGACTTGTTTTATAAGGACAAAAAAAAGCTTAAAGTATATCTTGTTCAGATAAGAACATACTTAGTCTTGAATAATTACTTATTACTTAAAAACATATATAAGGTTTTGTAAGTATTAACATACTTAAGAGGAGTAGCTAAAACTTAATTTTAACCTTTTAAGGATAAATAGTTCATGACAAACGAAGAAATGACAAAATAAGTAATAATTAATATTATTACAAGTTAAGTTAATTATACAAAAGAACTTAAACATTTATATAAAGATGTTAACAAGAAAAAGAATGTTAAAAGACAGTTAGCCTACTTTAGACAAACTAAAAGCCTTAGTAAATATATAATACTTTATTATTAGTATATAATATCAGTTAACTAAGAAGAGGAAGTATATATATACTAGTATAAGATCAAGTTAAAGGACTTCATTAAAGAAGAACTGTATTAAAAGCTTATGGTTATTACATTTAACGTTCTTGTTGACTTATTTATCAAGATTAAGAATAAATAATATAAGATAAGCTTAGATAAGAAAGAGGGATTATACTTTAATAGAAGAAAGACTAACAAAAAGAAGAATTATAATAACTTTATAAAATTAAATGTTATAAAGAAAGGAAAGACCTTTAAAGAAAAANGAGAAGAAACATTATGAAGAAAAGAATAAAAAGAAGAATTCCTTTAGGATTTCTCTTGAAGAACTTGACAAAANGAAAAAAAAAATAAGTTATATTTCAAGTACAAACTTCTTGGATATATAATAAATACTTATAAGAAGAACAACAAGTTAAGTATTACAATTAAAGTTAAAGTTATGAGAATCTTGAGAATTATAGATATCTTATCAAAATCTTTAGAAGAAGAAAATTCTAAGGACAAAAAANGGAAATTCTTCAAAAGAAGAAGCTTGTCAAGACTTAATAATCATATTACATTATGTTATTAAGACAGATGTAGACGAGATAATAATAATAAGAATCCTTGAAATAGATTCTATACTTATAACAAGGACTTAATATATAAGACACTCTTATAATAAGGAGAAAGTTAAGAACTAAGGTAAATGAAGATCAATTTTAAGAGTTAATAATATTTAGATAATTGTATTATTAAACTTTAAAACTATATTAACAGAATAATATCTTATTTTTAGAGAATTATTAATTTTGAAATATTATCTTACAATTAGTATAAGGGGATTAAGAGGATAAAAGATCTTAGACAGAAACTAACTTTTCAGAATTATATAATAAGAAGAAGTAACTATTAAGGTATGTAAACTTGACCTTGGAAATCTTACTCTAATCTACAAGACTAACCTTTAAAGTATTATCATAAAAAAAAGAACATACAAGTTCTTCTTATTAGTAAAAAGAATTTATATCTAGGATAACTTTAATCAGATGCTTAAGAATACATGGATAATAATAGAAGAAGGATTAAGTTATATCTTATAAAGACAATACAATTTACAATAAGAAGGACTTTTAATAATAACCTTTTAACAAGATTATGTAAAAGCAAAAACATAATACAAGGAAATTTAAGGGTTAGGAAAATCAGTAGAATAACTGAATAAAGCTAAACAATATTATACTTAACAAGAATAAAAAGAATTAGTAAAGATTATTATCAAACAAGTTAATTAAGACAAGGAAATACTACTTATAATTAATAAACTAGAAGAAGATTCATTACTTTTAAAAATACTTATTATATTATTAAAAGAAGATAAACTAATATAAAGAATCAATTAATAGTTTAATTAAGAAGTAACAATATACTCTTTGAATTTTACAAGAAAAATTCTTAAAAGAAGTAATGTCTTTATCACAAAGATAAGAGAATATCTTGGAAATGAAATAGTAGAATAAGTATAAGATATATACACATTTATAAATAACAAAAGCCTAGATAGACCAAGGTTAAAAAACCTTGTTATAAGATGAACAACATTGTTTGAAGAACTTTAGAAAAATGCTACAGATCTGAAAATCAAAGATAATATGTTAGTCAACAACATTAAGAATGTTAATCTTTATTCTATAAACAATAAGAGTTTATTATACATTAATATAAAACTATATAAAAAGTTAATAAAAGGCTTGATTAATTCAAGAGCAAAAAGAAATTTCATCAATGAACAAGTTATAAAATAACTTAAACTTAGTACAAAAGTCAAAAATGATAATTACTTAATATTATTAGTAAACAATACTAAGGTTCAGAAGTATGTTGATATTTAAACTTAGAACTTAAATATAAANGTATAACAAAAGCTATTAGAAAAGAATATCTTTTAATATTACAAGGTTAAGAACATATCAAGTTATCTTAAGAATTAAATAGATAAGGAAGTATAATCTAATAATTGATTAGAGAACAAGTATAATTACCTTCTTAGAAGAAGAACCAAAGTTAGTATCCTTAAAAGCTGTTCATGTTAACAAAATTATAAAACATATTCCTGAAGAATATTATGAATAACTAAAGTTATTCATAGAAAAACCTGATGATTCAGCCTTACTTGAGCATAAACCATAAGATTATAAGATAAAGCTTAAAGAAAGGTTCAGACTAGCCTATAAACCAATTTATCGAACAACTCTTATTAAGGATGAAGTAACAAAGAAATAATTGCTTAAGAAAATAATATTTAAAGGTTTATACAAAGAAGGTTATGATAAAGCTAGAACATTATTGTATTATGTAAAGAAAGGAGACAATCCATTAGAATAACCTTGTAATAATTATAAATACTTAAATAATAGAACTAAAAAAGATTAATACTCTTTATTATTAATAAATTCAATGATAAACAAGCTAAAAAAAAGTTGTTATATTTATTAAGCTAAACTTATAATCAGTATTTAATCTGGTTAAGATTAAAAGAGATAATAAGTAGAAAGTTATTATTCAAACAAAATACAAATTATTTAAGTTATTAATTATAACATTTAATATAACTAATACTTTAACAATATAACAAAGGATAATAGACTAAATANTTAAAGAAATATTTAGANGAAATTCATAATAGTATATCTTGATAATATAATCATTTACWTKCAATGTTCTTATTGACTTGTTTATYAAGATTAGAAATRAAYAATATAAGATGATCTTGGACAAAAANGGGTAAATCTTACTTTAACAGAAGAAAGTTTGACAATAAGAAGGATTAAGAAAACTTTATAAAGTTAAATGTTATAAGAAAAGGAAAGACTTTTAAAAGAAAGGGAAAGAAGTATTTTGAAGGAAAAAACAAAAAAAGAAACTCCTTTAGGATTTCCTTTGAAAAGCTTGATAAGAGAAGAAAAAACAAGTTGTATTTTAAGTATAAACTTCTTGAATATATAATAAATACTCATAAGAAGAATAACAAGTTAAGTATAACAGTTAAGATTAGAGTTATGAGAATCTTAAAAATCATGAATATCTTGTTAGAATCATCTGAGGAGAAAAGCTTGAACTTGGAAGAAACATCTAGTAAGAAGGTTAACAAGGTAATATTTATAGCAATAAGAAAGACTTAGTATGTAAGATATCCTTAGGATAAGGAAGAAGTTGAGAGTCTGGACAAATGGAGATTGTTTTTAGAGGTTAGTAGAATCTGGATGATAGTACTAACAAACTTCAAGGTTGTACTAACAGAATAGTATCCTGTTTCTAAGGAAGTATTAATCCTAAGATATTATTTAATGATTAGCATAAGGGGATTAAGAGGATAAGAGATTTTAAACAAAAGTTAACTTTATAAAACTATATAATAAGAAGAAATGACTATTGAAGAATAAGAACTCAATCTTGAAAATCTTACTTTAGTTTATAAAACTAACCTCCAGAGTATCATTATAAAGAGAAGAACATATAAGTTCCTCTTACTAATAAAGAGAACTTGAATTTAAGACAATTTTAACTAGATACTTGAGGATGCTTAAATAGTAGTAAAGAAAGGATTAAGCTATATCTTGTGAGGGTAATACAACTTATAATAAGAAGGACTTTTAATGTTAATTTTTTAACAAGATTATTTAGAAGTAAAAANTACAATATGAAGAGATCTAAAGTCTAGGAAAATCAGTAGAGCAACTACTTGAAGCTAAATAATATTATGCATAATAAGAACAAAGGGAACTTGTTAAGATTGTTATTGAATAAGCTAATTAAGATATAAAAGCTTTATTATCAATTAACCAAATAGAAGAAGATTTACTACTTTTAGAATTACTTATTGTGTTATCAGAAGAAGATAAACTAATACAAAGAATCAATTAACAGTTTGTTTAAGAGGTAATAGTATATCCTTTGAATTCTATAAGAGGAGTTACTAAGAAGAGTAATGTCTTTATTATTGAAATAAGAGAATGCCTTGGAAATAAAATAGCAGAATAAGTACAAGATATATGAGTATTCATAAATGATAAAAGCCTAGATGGACTAAGACTAAGAGACCTTGTAAAAAGGCAAACAGTACTCTTTAAGGAGCTTTAAGAGAATTCTGAAGATCTAGAAATTAAAAACAATATATTAGTTGATAATATTAGAAATGTTAATTTATACTTTATAAATAGTAAAAGTTCATTATACATAAATATAAAGTTATGTAAAAGGCTAATATAAGCCTTAATCAATTCAAGAGTTAAAATAAACTTCATTAATGAATAAGTTATGAAATGACTTAGACTTAGTATAAGAGTTAAGAAGGATAATTACTTAATATCATTAATAAATAATAATACAGTCAAGAGAGTAGTTAATATCCAAACTTACAAATTAAACATGAGGATTAATAACAATCATTAAAAAAGAATATCCTTTGATATTATATAATTAGAAATATATTAAGTAATATTAGGAATTAAATGGATAAGGAAGTATAATCTAATAATTGATTAGAGAACAAGTATGATTACCTTCTCAGAGGAAGAATATAATTCAATGTCTTTAAGAGTTATCTATATTAATAAAACTATAACATATATTCTTAAAGAATATTATAAATGGTTAAAGTTATTCATAAAAAGACTTGATGATTTAGCCTTACCTGAGTATAAACTATAAGATCATAAGATAAAGCTTAAAGAGGGGTTTAAATTAGCTTATGGACTAATTTATTAAATAACTCTTGTTAAGGATAAGGTGATAAAGAAATAGTTACTTAAGAAAATAATGTTTAAAAGTTTATACAAAGAAGGTTATAATAAAGCTAAAGTATTATTGTATTATATAAAGAAAGAAGATAATCCATTAGGACAACCTTATAATAATTATAAACACTTGAATAGTAAAACTAAGAAAGATTAATATCCCTTACTATTGATAAATTTAATAATAGATAAGTTGAAGGGAATTATTATATTTACTAAGTTAAACTTATAATTAGTATTTAATCTAGTTAAGATTAAAAAAGGTAAATGAGTAGAAAGTTAATCATT
>NCSJ02000531.1:0-19993 GCA_002812745.2 Scytalidium lignicola | reverse complement strand
GGCGACAAACTACTCGACGTCCTTGAAGTCCCTCCCTCCACCCAAAACGACTGCAACACAATCACGGGCTTTTGGGCTCAAAATGGGGCAACCTTCCCTGTCGACTCGGCATCCAACACTGCTATCTTCCCCGAGGCCATTCCCGACTCGCCGGGCTTTTCTCTCTTTGGCGTTTGTGGTGGTGTTACCAGGATAAATTTCACACCGCGTGGAGGCGGTAGTTTCAGTACGTATTTACTTTCTCCCCTTTTCCTTTTCTCTTTTGCGCGAGTAGTACGTTATGGGGCCAGCAGTCTGCACGCTTTAACATTTACATGATATGAAGTGTCTAACATGTATGTGACTCTTGCAGGTTTTAAAGACAACGCAGGTACTTCAGGGACTTGTTGGCCCACATCCGGTTCAAGCACCTGTAATGATGGCGGCCCAAGCCAAACCATCACTGAAATACTAGGCTGTGCCTCTGACAACGATCCGAATTACTGTCCTCAATTATCTGTTCAAATCCCTTTACCTATATAGATATATATATGTGTGTGTGTGCTATAAAAGCTATTCTCGACTGTAGCACCAAATTCTCCGCGGGGAAAAGGCTCCACTTGGGTATTGTAACTAAAGTTGCAAAATTTCTGTATGACAGTCATACAGTGAAATTTGTCATGTTATTTTAACTATAAATTCCATTATAATTGACTGTTAGTTAAATACATATGGCGCGCCGTATTCATTGTGGACAGCAGAACATTCACTGATGGTCAGCAAAACGGACCATAACCTCAAAGGTCAGTTAAGTGGTAAAGAGGGTTCCAACAACATACTAGCGCTTCGTAAATACAATAGTATGTAGAGCAACTTCAATTTTTGCTTTTACAAAAACTGTGGTTATACGAGACACCACAACGGTGATGTAGAGCGTCGTTCCATCCCCAAGGGCATTACTGGATGAGCTTAGGTGAGAGGGGTGGCTGTGCTTTCAAATAGCAGGGACCCAGAAACACAAAAATTATACCCGATTTTCAAGTGGACAAGAATGAATGTTAGGCTGATCCCGTATGCATTGATCTGCAAAGAGAATCAAGAATGGGGAAATAGAAAGTCGCGATTAGAAGATTCCATATGTTTTTTGCATTGCATAAGCAAAAGTAGGGAAAGGATTTGATTTCATTAATACATATTCCGCTCCAAATTGTCCATCTTCCAATCTTTTAAATCAAATCTCCCTTCTTTAAGCTCTGCTTGATCACCAGCCCACACAAACGTTCTTCCAGCAACCTTAGTCCCGTCTTCAAATTGAATTATACAACCAGTATTTTCATATTTCTTCGTTTCGTAGTTCTCTAAGCGCGTGACATCTTCTGGAGATTGAACCTCGAACGCCATACCATAGACTGGCTCATTAAGCATACCATCTATCAAAGCCGGATATTCACCCCAAAGCATACAGTGATATCCTAAAATTTTCGATGGAAATAATCGCGGTAGTTCTTGAAGCTTTAATACTCTTCTAAGTGTTTCAGGGTCCATCAGGCTGCCATAGAAAAAGTAAAATTCGCCGCAGAAGGAAAGATGTCTAGGATGTTCTTGACGATGGTGAGCTATCGCGTCCGGAAGTCGTTCATCGAGAAATTTGCGTGCCATCAATGAAAGGGGGATATTTGTTTTGGTATTCTCAGCCTCCATGATAAAGTTATGGTCTCTGGTATGTATAACACCGTACGTTGATAAATGGATAAATTTTGTGCAAAGCTTCTTTTGATGTTCAGTTCAAAAGCAAATGCTTGGTTCTCGCTTGTAGCGAATAGCGTCTCTGTTTCTTGGTGACGCTAATCTCTTTTCGGTCAGTCAATGTATATAGATGTGTAGATTTCAGTTCTCTACAACTTTATCTCTTGCTATTCGCTTTTGTCAAAATATTCTGCAGTCATGTATTTCGGGGTCGAGATCGAGACTTTACTTAGTCTACGGACTATTAGCTCATCAAAAGTCCCGGACAGTTCAGATCTAGACGCGTTTTCTGCAATTCTTGTAAAAGAGTTCAATCAAACCACAAAAGGAGATTATCAAATGAGTTCTAACGTTGACGATGCTTATAATGGCCGAGATATAACTCAAGAGTGGACTATCACAGATGACATAACTTTGAAAGCAGACGATGCACTGAATCAATGTGAGTGACATCTCATCAGTCTATTATGTCCTGTGGATGCATTTACGAATATACTAATAAGAGGCATATTAGGGGCAGTAGAGATAGTCTCGCCAGCTCTTGAGTATAATGGCGACTCCCTTCAAGAACTCTCAGAAATGTGGACAGCTATTCAAGCAATATGTCGAGTCAACACAAATTCCACGTGCAGTACCCACATACACATTTCACCTGGTTTGAACATTGCATGGGACATTCGAGAACTTAAAAGAATTATCCAAGGCATTATATACTTTGAGCATGCTTTTGAAGCATTGCTTCCAGATAGTCGCCGAGGAAATGAATACGCGAAAAGCAACAGATACGATAACGAAAAGCTCCGGATGAAGACAGGTAGACAATGCTGCAATATGATTGAAGCATGCAGTTCTAACATCGAACTTGCAGATCTAATGAACAACGGAGATAGATATTATGGATGGAACTTTTTAAATCTCTACTATGGAGGCAAAGCAACAATTGAGTTTCGACGTGCTCCCGGCGTTGTAAACCATAGAGAATGTGAGAGCTGGATCCATTTCGTTCTTGCATTTGTCAAAGCCTGTGGAACAACTAGAAAACTTCCCGAATTCACACCTGATGTTAAAGGCCTTTACGAATTCATCTGCGCAGTTTTGGAGGATGGGGCTGAAACTTCGCACTCGTTAGATAATATATTTATGGGAAAGTCTGGATCGAAGAAACCTATCCCGATTCAACCACTGAGTGCCGAAAATCAACAAAAGCTGAGTGAAAAGATGGAACAGGATAAAGAAAAGAATTTGATGATGGATAAATGGCCTATTTCATAGAGAATGATGATGATTTGATGATTTGATGATCCCATTTAGCACAAGCTGTTAAATTTAGGAGTTTCGAACTACTCCAGGGGAAGGGTATATCTAACCTTGTAACTTATGGTATACTTCCTAGTGCTGACAAAATTGTTCTCCGCACAGCGTTACATCATTGAAAACTCTTGAATTTGAGATTCTGCAGCCAGCTATTTTCGGGAAATTCTTCTGCGCTTGATTCGATAGCACTTGTACGTTCTGTCAGCAATTAGTTCTCTTCTGTCAGCCGGCCGAACAGCTAAAGTAACTAATTAACTGTAATAGGCTTTCTAAACGGTCGAAGCGGTGGATGGTCTGATGGTCCTGCAAGAGCAATGATATTCCATATCCTTTGCTAATCAAGTCTGTGTGTAAACCATAATTAGCAAATTCATGCGGAAACTCCGATGCTTACACAAAGCCTGTGACTTCTTGCATTATTCGACAAGCCCACCTCGATAGAAAGAGGTAGAATAATAATATAGAGCCCCCTTCAGAGAAATAATAGCATATGTTGTTACCATCATCTTATTGTGCTTTGGAATTTACCTTGAAACACAACAAGCCTTAATTATCATTATCCACTTATTAGGTCGACTTAGAATCCAACATGGCGACTGGTTATATTTGGTTTGGTGCTCTTTGTATTGGCCTTGTCGTTGCACGGCCAGTCTGGCGTGGTACCAATGATTCCTTTAGTCCCAGATAAACTCCTAGCTAAACCAGTGCTAACCGGTCGTTCCGTTTTAATAAAAACAGGTCTCCTCAAACCTAAAGACAATACCTCACCCGAGGACACCAATGTCGACGTTGGGGACCACAATATCCCACAAAGAGAGAATTTTACTCGCCCTGGGTTTACGTCTCATTAAAGGTTCTGAACTATTGATCGGTGAATATAATATACCGTTAAGGGAGAAGTTGGACTCAACATAACTCAACAATAGAGAATATGCGATGAAGATGATAGTGTATTGAATGATTGGATGAGGCAATAAGATCTGATATTGCTTTAAAACCTATGGACATGACCAAGATACACTTGTTAGGCCTGCTTACTCCCAATTGCATAATATACTCTGTTTCCATTCCGGGCCAGTGAAATGACCCTCACATATCTTGCTAACAGGCGAACTATATTCAACCTTACAACTACGTCGAGGGCTTATATCGCTAAGGTTGTGGCTAGAGCATTTCATCCCTCAATGTCTTACTCCTCGCCTTAGATCATGCTTCTTCTTTGTCCTGTTCCATTTCCTCTTCTAGTGGAGATACTCACTTTACCCAATGAGCATAACCTCCCGAAGAATGAATCACTAGACTTTCATCTATATCACAGGAGAGGACTTTCCAGGGGGGTTGTTCTGTAAGCATAGCCCCGTTGGCATAATGATTAAACAAATTTTTGTTGCATGTCAATTATCATGTCCATGTCAATCTTACTTTATTAGCTATATTACTATATTTGATTTCCATGTTTAACTGTCCAAGTATCAAAAATCTGATATCTCTCCTTGCGAACTTTCCCTCAAATCTAGTTTCTTTTTGTTAGCGGGTTCAAGTCAATTCCACAAGAAAATATCACTGCTCTTTGCTCATCAAGTCGTGATCATGCTATCCTAAGCCAGAAGAAAATTTTGACCAGCCAAATAGTTTGTCTCTACTTTAATGCAGACAGCTCGACTGCTACAAGGACTGCAACGGAGACTTCTCAAACTCCTACAGTTATATCCATAAAGTCAATAAAAACCGGAGCTAACGGTGCCAGTAATTTGATTACATGAGAGGTCCAATACCGTAATCATGGGGATGTCACTAGTTTTAGCGTTTTGGTGATGGTTCTATAATTGAGCAGTTTGTCTTCTGTTCATAATGGAGTTCCGAGGTCTCAGCTGCTTTAGAGGTTCTAGTATTAATTTCGAAGATGATGTTAAGATAAAACTTGAGGTTTAGACTCCAGTTCTGAAGTTTTCAAGTTGAATTCCCTTAAGAGGTATAGCATAGTTAGTCACATATGTTTTAGTTCAACGGTGAGATAAAGCAAATGTCGCACAAATATCTCACTATCCCTTGTGATTAATTGCAGATCAGTCTAAATCATTTAATCCCAATTATATTTTAGACTCCAAGGATAAATAAGAAAGCTATTCCTTAGGCAATGGCTTTCTATCAAAACACATATCGGAACTCAAAACTATGAAAGAGATTTAGTATGTAGAAAGTGAGAGTTAATCTAAATTATGAGTCGTGGAGACGGCTATGGCAAAGATAATAAACTCATTACCTCTCATCCTTCACGAGCCTTGCATGTGCTTATAAATCCGGTCTGGGTTGTTACCTCATGACCCAAACACATAAAGCACGATTTCAACCCCGATAGCCGACAGTGCCTCGGTCATCATCCTATATCATCACCTCCAACGCTTTCAACTTCTTCACTTTCTTCACCATAAATCTAACCTAACCCTTCTCTTTCCACCCCCACTCAACCTCAAATTAAACCCCAAAAATGGCTCCCCCATTCTCAATAACTACAATCGACCACCTCGTCCTCACTGTACGCTCAATCCCCGCCACCGTAGATTTCTATACCAAAATAATCGGTATGAAGGCACAGACCTTCACCAGTGCCAGCAACTCAAGTGAAGTCCGCCACGCACTCGCCTTCGGCCCTCATAAGATCAATCTGCACCAGGCGGGAGCGGAATTCGAGCCAAAAGCCGCAGTTGCTATCCCAGGCTCGGGTGATCTGTGCTTCATCACTGAGACCCCGGTTCAGGATGCTTTGGAGGCTGTGAAAGCTCATGGAGTGGAGATTTTGGAAAATGGGATAGTGGTTGATCGGATGGGGGCGAGGGGTCCGATTCGGAGTTTTTATATTAGGGATCCTGATGGGAATCTTGTTGAGTAAGTCTTACTTTCTTTTTTACTTCTTCTTTTATCATTTCAATAATGCCGGTATCTACCTTTCCTCTCTTTCTTTCTGTTACAGTTTGGCTAAAAAGAATACTGGTAGGATATCAAATTATGTTAAGAGCTGAGTAGTTAAAAGTTATCTCACCAATAGGTTATAACTTTAGCCAGATCCCCGGAAAGCACATTCTATGTAACTGTAAAGTGATTGTAAAGCTCCTGTAAAAGTAACACTTTGCAAATGGGACAGAACAAATATAATGTATTAGTAACGCTTAAATAGATTTCAGCCAAATTGACCAAAGAGGTGTATTGGTAGATGATTCCTACCATTTTTGAGTGACGTATTGGCGCTATAAGGTACGATATTGTTACAAAATCATTACGTATTATTTGAAGGATTGACTATCCACAGGGTTCAGTACGCTGAATCACTTTCTGGAATTTGAGTTCTCTTTCCGAATTTCTATCTTCCCCTCTGTAACACCCAAATTCTTCATCCTAACAGCAGTAATATATATCGATCATGGAGTTCATAGTCAAGAAGCCTTCCGATATACACTTCAAAAGACGATTATTTGGTAACGGATCCGGATGTGCATCTTGCTGTGGATCTAGCCCTAGACCTTGTAATGGACACGCAGTTGTCTATCTTGTCGCGATTTCTGGCAAGCTTCGTATAATGAAAATAGTGGGTTCAAGCACCTACAGCCTAGATATGTTGGTGATTCTAATAAAGTACAGCACCACTATTTTGAACGAAGTCCGCGTGCAATGCGAGATCGAGAATATGATCCTTACGTTTGCGAGTTGAAAGCATACCAACGCCTGAAAGAGAGTGGGATTTGTGATCGTGGCATTGTCCCCCAATACTATGGGACCATCAAAAATATAGACTGGCAATTATATCAACCGCATCTTGATATGTTTGCTTCAGATCCCTACGCACCAAATGCAATTATATTGGAATATGTTCAAAATGCACAAATGTTAAATGAAGACAATTATACAACATTGCGGATGGAAAATTTCCTTTCTGGTATTAAGGAGATCCATAAAGTATCAATCGAGCATTCTGATCCTGCAACAAGAAATATGATGGTTGTTGACGGAGATCCGGAAAGAGCTGTTTGGATAGATTTTGATAGAGCACAAACCTTTGAGAGATTAAGACAGCAAGATATAAAATGGATAGAATTCGAATTTAAACTTGTAGTTGAGATTCTTGAAGAGATGGTAAGTAGGAAAATCTCGTCCACCCTATACTACTAAGTGAAAGTGTTAAAACATATCGTAGGAAGCAGCTTCAAAAGAGGCATATGTTAAGAAAAGGTACTTCCTTCGTACAAGAGAGGTTTAGCTAACAGAGACAAAATGATTGAACTAATAATGGTAATTCAACATTATTGACATCCTCACAACTATTTGTTACTATAGAATGTGTGAATGTTTAGAATGTACTGATTCACCTTGAGGATGTTTGTGAATCACTCACTGTCTGCTTGAGAATGATTAACTCCTTCCCCCACTACGTTCATGGCTTATGAATCATTCACTGTCTGCTTGAGGATGATTAATTCCTCCCACACAACAGTTATTTACATGAACAACTTCATATCCGGTCCTCTCAATATTTGTCTGCTAAACCTTTTGATCTCTCCAAAATTAAAAATGGCTAACCCTATAACGCTAATGGCATATTTGCAGCAGCAACTGCCTAATATCCCTATAAATCCTCCTGCAAGGCCAGGCCCAAACACTAGAAGTGTTCACTTCAACTCTCAAGATATTAAAAATGTGCGAGTTTGGCGGGAGTTTACTCTCGCCACTATTCTATGGAAATATCAAAATATTTTAAGCACTGCCCAACTGCCTGCTGATCCTATTCCTCTTTCTCCAGCACGGCCCGTTAATTCTGAGAATGCTATAATGCAAAGAATTAGTGAACTGGTATGCCCACGAATAAGACGTGCTCTTAGAGCAGGATTTCGGCAATTAGCTGTCACAAACCAAATGAATGGTCTAGTGGCCGTTTCATTTGATATCGGCGAAGCTGCAGCCGCAATTAATAGATCTGAGCCAGACATGGCACTCTATATAGCAGCACAATGGGGAACTGGACCTAATAGGGCACCAGGGGAATTAAAGTCAAGTTGGAAATGGCAAACAAATTTTTCAAACCGGAACTACTTACCAGAATAAAGAATTCAGGCAAGTCTTAAGCCAGGTCAATTTTTACATGATAGAACATAGAGCCAGGTATGGATTTATTCTTACCGACAGAGAGCTGGTTGGAGTCCAGAGAACAGCTACTAATGGGTATTTAAAAATATCCAACCCAATTCCTTGGGGGTAATTCTGGCACAGTGGCAAACCCAAGGTTGACCCCTCTTTTGGCACTTTGGTATCTGGGTATGCTCGCGGCAACGGAGCATGGACCCAACGGCTGGAGTTTGTGAAGAGGATATGATTTAATTTAGATGCCTTCCCTCATATTCTAAAGAGTCGTTACTTTATCGGACAAGTGATAATAAATGATACAGGGAGTCCTTGACTTACATATTACAGCAATGGCATGGAGTAAATAGTTGTTTATCATCATTGAAGTTTACAGTACTCTCGCTGATCTCTAGATTATGGCCTTCCCATTGGAAAACCGTTAGGAGGTAATATCTTTCCATAGAGTACGTTAATCGTCAACTAATATTTGATATCTTTTGATCAAGGAACTTCAATAAAATATAATGAAATATTCTCTTGCAGGTTTTAAATTTGATATTGTCAAGCCCCGAAAAATATTATAATTCTCATCCAGTGTTGACTGAGAATATGATCTGTCCTTATTCCGATCACACTTCGGAGGCCAGGCACAGAAAAATACCATTTACTTAAGTCCACTATTAATAGCTCACTAATATGTCAACTTGCATTTATTGTCAATTTCTGTTTGCATTACCTTTTACAAGTATATTAAACTTCGATGAACTGACAACCAGCCTGATGATACGGCCAGCTGTAGTAACACTTTATGTGCTAATTAATAAACTCACCCAAGGCCCGAGTCTTGGCCGTCCGCAATGCTGGAGCAAGCCTTACAGTATTGACGCTATAATACTGGCAGTGTGTTCTACGGCCCTAAACCACTGCCACCATGCAGCCAAGGAGCCGCGGTTGCACCGTTGCCAAACCTTATATAAGTTTCCCTGCGAGCATCGCTGGTTGACAGCTTGCTGTGGCTCACTGGTGGTTGGCTCGGTCAAATTTTCGCCCCGACTCCTGGTTCCTTTGAAATTCCTTTGCTCCATGTGATGGATATGGCATGTCTTTGTCGTTCAGTGCCTGGCTTGACCGGGATTTGGTCGTGGACGATCTTGGAGTTGGCGTGATTGGTGTTGTCAATGGTTGTAGTCTCTCTAGGGAGAGCTTCCTCTGTCGGGTCAGGACTGCCCAGTACCGGAGAGGCAGTGCTACGCTGCAGCACAATCGAGGTACCGGGCTAATAGAAATGCGGATGGATCTCCCGTTGCACACTTTTCGAGGCAAGTACTGTACTTGTACTAAATCCCCGCATTTGACATAGGGCTTATGGTCTCGGTACCTTGCGGGGAAATCGTGAGTGTCTCGTAGAATTTCCCTCCTCGAGAGATCGTTGGAGCTTGCATATCCGTACGTCGCACCATTCTCTCTTCACGACAGGATGACACCAACAGTATGAAAGATGGAACTGGGAGAGATAAGTCTTTGAGAGAGATTATCAAACTGAATTTTGGATAGATCCTTGAATAATTAAATGAGCGTCTGATTTATTGTGACTGAGTTGAAGATACGTACAGTACATTACACGGTACGGACAAACAGGGACCCGAAGAGAAGGAGAGTGCCATTACCACAACTGATCCTTCCTGACCAAACAGACACCAGTCATGATAATTCTCCAGAAAAAAACAGCGAGAGATGCTCCTCCAGCAAGATCAGTGACATCAACGGTCAATGCAATATAACTCGAAAATAATTTGACTTGACGCATCTTCCTGTCACGTCACCACATTATTGCCACGAGCACACTGCGCAGGGGCAGAGGGGCTCGAGGGGCTCGAGGGGCAGCTTGCAGGTTCTAAGATACTAGCTTGGATCAACAGCAGATCGAGGATCCGGGAGATCATCCCAAAAATTTGCGAGTCTTTGGATTGTTCCAGAAGCAAGGAACCAAAAGCTCATTCATGCGGGGAGGGAGTCGACCAGCCTCGACGATGGCATACCTTCAAAACTTATAACTGTCTGGTGATTCACCATACAGGTACACCATACACGATAATCGGATGATCATAACAACGAACAATAAGCAATGTAAGACGAAAGGCAACCCTTGGACACACGTGGAACAGGATGCGGGACAAGGGATATGGCCACAAGAAGCTGGCAGGATACAACTCGCTCAGCTCTATACTGTGTAGTCCTACGAACTTGTGGACCAATCGCCTTGATTTTCTCCTCTTCTCTCGTTCGAACCATGCTTGAGAGTTTTTGCTGTCGATATACGGAGTACAAGTATAAATTACGGCACGATGGACATGGTGATCCGCAGGCAAGGAATCATGGCGCCAAAGGTAAAAGCCGAATCATAGGAAAACTCCCAGCGACCAGGTTGCATGTGTAAAAAGAGGCGCCGCTATCGGTGCTTCTTCCTTTTTCTCTCCGCAAGGCCGAATAACTGAACGATATTTTCCTGCATCATGGTGGACAGCCACCGTCTCGAGCAGTTTGGGCCAAATAGCAGCGCTCCTAGCATGAGAGAGAGCAAGAGAAGCTCCAGAAATTCCAGCGCAGTTCCAGCAAATAATTTCAGCGGCTGGGCAGCGAGAACGGACCTAGACACCAGCTGATTTCTGGCTGATCATAATTAACGCGAAGCCCTGGCGTGACGGATCCAGGCCCTTCGAATCGCCCACGGACAGCAGCAGATCGATGTGACGCGATAGGACCATTGTGACCAATCGATGAACCCCCCAAAAGCCGATACACAGACTTGGCCGGCCTCAACTCTCCCCCTCAACTTACCCTGAAAACGGCCCATCCCATCAGCACCGAACCCATCTCAAGTTGGCATTTCAACCCGGCATAGTGAGGTACGGGCTTGATTATTGCCCTATCGGCTCTCCTCAGACATTCCGTTGTCCATGCTAATACTGGTACGCTCATCTTTGTGGAGTGCAGACCGCCCCCCTCTTCTCCCCACACCAAGAACAAAAGGGATCTGCCTCTCAACCCCAGACAACCCTTCCCATACCGGCTGTGGATCATGAGGTCTCCAGTAACATCCCTGCTTTTAGCGCAGGTACCAGTACCTACTTAAATCATCCTTACCACGTCTATGATATATTTACATGTGTACCGGTTGTATATATATATGAGGACATGCTCTCCCGACCGAGTACCGCAGGCTCGCCACCACGGCACCACATCCTTATCAATTGATTATTCCTTTTCGCACCAATTTTCGTGTCCGTGTGTGATCTTGTTGCAGGCGAAGATACCAGAATCCATTCCATCGCGTTAGGTTATCCAGGTGTGATCGGAAACTGATCATGGCGGAAGGGCTTCCGCACATAACGGTCAGCAACCGTTGTGACAACGACGTCCGGGTCGAAGACATCCATATTCGCAAAATGTCGGGTTCTAATGATGAAATTACGCAAATCACTAAGGAAGCGAAGCTGGCTGCCAGCACCGAGAAGTCAATGACCCTACGCAAGGCAATCAAGCTCTACCCAAAGGCATGTGGATGGTCAATCTTACTCTCTACGGCTATTGTCATGGAAGGCTACGACACGTCCTTGCTGAACAACTTCTACGCCTTTCCCCCGTTCACCAGGGAATACGGCATCCCTCAGCCAAATACGGACCCTGTCACCTACCAGGTGAGTGTTGAACTCATCCATTGGACAATGAAAAAGAGGGGATAAAAAAATGGAAAGATTTTGAAGAAACCGAAGGAAAGAAACAGGATAGTTCAACACTTACACTAACCATCGAATGCCAGATCACACCAGCGTGGCAGAACGGCCTCTCCAATGGCGCTCAATGCGGTGAAATCCTCGGTCTCTACGCTGCTGGCATCATCGTCGACAGAATTGGCTACCGCAAGACTATGATCATCTCTCTCTTCGCTATGGTCTGCTTCATCTTCATTCCGTTCTTCTCCCGCAACCTACAAACACTTCTTGTTGGTGAAATCCTTCAGGGCATTCCCTGGGGCGTATTCCAGACCATGACCACCGCCTACGCTTCGGAGGTGGCTCCTGTTGCCCTCCGTGCTTACCTCACCACTTACGTGAACCTCTGTTGGGTTATGGGTCAATTCATCTCGGCAGGAGTACTGAGATCATATCTTAATGATACTAGTAAGTATATTTTTTTGACTTCATTCGAGCACTGTATCTCTACAGACAAATATATAGGAGGAGTAGAGGTTGAGATGACCTAGATACTGATATCTTTCCAGCACAATGGGCCTACCGCATACCCTTTGCCATCCAATGGATTTGGCCCCTTCCGATCCTCATCGGCTGTCTCTTCGCCCCTGAATCACCGTGGTGGTACATTCGTCATGATAGAGTCGAAGACGCAAAGAAATCACTCCTCCGTCTAACCACAGAAGGTGCCGACCCGGATTTCAGCGCCGAAGACACAATTGCTATGATGATCCATACCAACGAGCTCGAGAAAGAACTCCAGGAACGCACACGCTATATCGACTGCTTCAAAGGTGTTGACAGACGCCGTACCGAAATTGTCTGCATGGTTTGGCTGATCCAGGCGTTCTGCGGATCCTCTTTCATGGGCTTCTCAACCTACTTCTACGAGAACGCCGGTCTCGCTGACAAAAATGCCTTCGATCTCAACATGGCTCAATATGCTCTCGGTGCCATTGGTACTATTGGGTCCTGGTTTGCCATGGCCTGGATCGGTCGGCGGACGCTCTACGTAGGAGGCTTGTCCGTGCTATTCTGTCTTCTTATGATCATTGGTTTTGTGGGCATCGCGCCATCAAGTAACCATGGTGCCAGTTGGGCTATTGGATCCATGCTTCTCGTGTACACATTTGTGTACGACTTGACTGTTGGTCCTGTGTGTTACTCTCTCGTATCTGAGTTATCGTCCACGCGTCTCAAGGCAAAGACCATTGTCCTGGCGCGGAACTTTTACAACATGGGTTTAATAGTCAACTTCATTATTACGCCCCGGATGTTGAACCCTCTGGCATGGAACTGGAGCGCTAAGGCAGGATTTGTAAGTCCCATTTTCCCTCCTAACTCTCAAAAAACTCCATGTTTTTATGCAGCCGCTCCTGAATATTCCAATTTGCTAACAATCAGGTTTCACAGTTCTGGGCCGGTCTCTGCGCCATTTGCTGGACTTGGACTTACTTTCGCCTCCCCGAGCCAAAAGGCCGCACATATGGCGAGCTTGATGTCCTCTTCGAGCGCCACATCTCTGCACGGAAGTTCGCCAGCACGGTTGTAGACCAGTTCTCTGGCCATACGCTCAAGTCGGTTGATTCAGCCGACAAGAGAAGCGCATCGTCTGAGGATGAGAAAGAGACTAGAGCGGGGTACGGGCTAGGTGCAGTTCCTAAGGAGTCTGTCTGAGCATTGTGATTTTAGTTTCCTGGGACGGGAATCTTTTACTATAAGTATTTTTGTGTGTGAAGGAAAGTAATTAGTGTTTGCTATTGGCCGTTTTTTCTTGGGATGGAGCCATATTGTTGGGAGTTTTGGAGCAGCGCCATGATGCGGTATGAATTGGATATAGTCCTAGAAATCTAGTGACGGCTGAAATGATGGGATACAACAAACATGGAGTTTGGAGATTACTTCTAGGGGGTTTAAAATTAAATTATCATGCATTCACNTTTTTTCCATTTCTTCTCATTTATCTGATGATGTCTTGATTTCTACGTCAAAGTCATTCATCAATATTGTCTAGTGTAGAGGTATCATAGGCTGTCAAATTGTGGATTTACATTCATACTATTTTATGAAAATCTTACCTCTACTTAATTCAAATTTGATAAAACTTTTTTTTACTAATCTACACTGAAATTCTATCTATGAAGTTCTTGCAACATATATCCNAAAAAAAGGAGGAAAGACATCCATTGCCAAAAGGTTCCAACCCGATGGTCAGCGATATATATAAGAGATATACGTAGGAAAGAGGGCCCAGACTAAACCTCCAATTAAAAATCAGAAGAGATAGCTAAATTAAATAATGGTTTAAGAGGGGAAAATGGCATGAATTGTGTTAATCCTTCTCTCTAAGGCTCGTCGTTCAGAAATCACGCAGCCGTATCTGGCAATATAGTTAGAGCAAACATATGCATATATCTCTAGACAACACGAAAGCAATGCTTAATATAACTAACCTCAGAGGATTATTCTTCTCCAGAATTAAGAAATTTCTTGGATTAACAAATCAATTTCTGGAAGTGGAAGTAATCAAGATCACGTGGCCACGCGAACGGCGCGTTCCTGGATCTCCTCAGCCTTGCCAAGGCCTTGTGGCTTCTTCCTTCAACATTCATCTCTAACACTGAACCACTCCACAAACTCTCATCCCAGCTCTCCAATTCCTCAATCCACTCGATAGGTGTCGAATTTAGAATAGATTTATCAATACACAACTGAGAAGTTTCCAGGCGAACTGCTCCCACAATGGCGAACTGAGACATTTCCTCAGCCCTATACCGAAGCAGCCTCACCGTCTGGTTATTCACGCCTACATGCGCATTTGCATAATATTCCAGCAGAGCGACAGCTGGATCCCTATATCCGCTCAATACCAGTATTGATCCTCTATCCGTTATAATGTCGTTTTCAGGCACAGAAGAAATGGACCACAACCCCATCATCCATCCCGACTTCAACCACGACCCCGCTATCCAATATGAAGAACCCTCCGAAGAAGACGACGACGATGAACCAACATTCCAATCTCACTACCTCACAAACGACAACGCCTCCTCATCCTCCTCATCCTCCTCTCCCTCCCGATCACACTCTCCGCCCCGTTTCCAACAAGCCGCCTTCTTCGCACCACCATTCTACAATCGACCTCCAACCCCTCTCCCTCCCTCCCCAAGTCTAACCTCCCTCCTCCGACCCAGCAGACCGACCACACCCGACAGCTCAGCCGACGAATTCGAGCCCGTCCCACGCGCCTCCCCCAAAGTCCCAACGTACGAATACTACGGCTTCGTGCTATACCTCTTCAGCTCTCTGACCTTCCTCATCTACATCCTCTGGTCCTACCTCCCCAGCCCATTCCTTCATGCGCTGGGTATATACTACTATCCTAATCGATGGTGGAGTCTCGCATTACCGAGTTATCTAGTAATGACACTTTGCTACATCTACGTCGCGCTCGCGAGTTATAACACGGGGTACTTGACGCTGGCACTAGAGCGGATTGAGACGGTGGTGGATGATGCTGCGAATATCGCTGCTCTAGATAGCAGCGGGAGGATTAGGGGGAGTTATGGTGGAGGGTATGGAAATGGGAACNGGGGGGAGGAGAGGCAGTTATAATAATAATGAGAGACGGGGGAGTTATAATCATAATATGGGGACTGGAGGGGGGGGGAATAGCAGGAGGAGTAGTTGGAAGGGAGTGGAGGAGAGGAGGGATTGGAAGGAGATTTGGAGTGTTGGGACTGATGCTGTTATGGATGTGCCGCTGGGCGGTGTGTGTGAGGTTTTGTATGGGGATGGGAGAGAAACGGAGGAGAGTGACGACGATTGAGAGCTTAAGAGGGAAAATGAGATGTAGATATAAAAGATGATACATAATGAACTCTTCTTACACATTTCGGTCAAAAAAATATTTCTCTTCCACTAATTAGATCGTTTTACTGAGCAGAGGCACCCCATATCCCTCCTCGCCATTATTTCCCCCCCCCCTTTTTTTTTCATTAATCAACATATTCACAGCATCCATGAAACCCTCAACATTCAAGTGTGTATCCCATAACATATATCGTATTCTTACATGATATTTCCCTTGCCGTTAATCGACTTCTAAACTACATGATGCAACGATATTTATCTCACGCAACATGTCGAGAGAGAAAAAAAGAGGAATTCCAAAGGCGAATGATTTTTTCCCCTTAAAATGCTCAAGATGCAGTAAATGCAAGCAAAAGAAAAGAGGCCTTTAGATAAGACAATTGCTCTCTCTCTCTCCTCTCTGCGCTTCGCTTTTCCTGAGAAGAGAGAGACAGAAGAAAACAGAGTGGAGGGAGAGAAAAGGGGAAGGAAACGAAGACAAAAAGAAGAAGATAAGAAAAAAAGAAAAAAAACATGATGTCGAATGCAAAAAGGGTATCCCATCTTTTCTTCTTCCTTCTTTTCTGTTCTCTTAACTTGTCCCCCTCCTAAACTTCCAACTCAAAAATAACACAACTCCTCCCCCTTCCCTCCCTCCTTTCCTCCGCCCTGACGTACCACACCCCGGATATATAAAAGAGCACATACACCAACTTTCCCAGAAGAGTACCTAAACCCACGGACAGATTCGTAAAGATCATCTATCGTGAGAAAACCTTGACAACCCCATCCCCACCACCACTAACTACCCATCGTCCATCCTGACTCCATACGACAGAACAAACTCCCTCGCCACGCATCAGTCGATGGCAAGTCATCTCTTGCGCACAACTTCTCGTCTCGAGTGACCAGAATCGAAGACTTGCATCGTGACCGGCTGATACTAATTCGCGGCCGTCAGGTGAAAGTGAAAGAGCTGAGATTGCTGCAGGATGAGCTAGCATGTTATATGTACATTGGCCTGAGATAGGTATTAGTAAGCAAGAAGTGTTTTGTGAGAAAATAAAATAAACATACCGCTGTTAGCATCGAAGAATCGGATGAACCGGTCTTCATGGCCGCTAATTATAGTACCTTCGATGCCACCGCTCGTACCCGTAGCTCCCGAAACTACACCTTCCTCTTCAGACAGTCCTCTCGAGGAGTCAAAGGTTAAGGAACTATCCAGTCCAGTAGTCGTTGCAACAATGCTATTGACACCAGTATTTATAGTACCGTCGTAGGTCTCTAGACTAGCCATCGCTGCAACCTCTTCGCCTGTCCTAGTATCATAGACGAGGACAGCTGCATCAGAGTATGATACTACAAAAGCTTCTCGAGATGCCGAGAGTGGAGTGATACAGGTTGGTGAGGCAGTGCTATTAGGTCGTGAGATGGAATGAATTAAAGTGTAATTGAATGGCGAATTAGAAGCAACACTTGGTTGTGGCGATGATGGGAAACCAGATCCTGAAGACATAGAGTTTCCTCGGACACGACCGCCACGACGACCAGCGCTACCAGGTTGAGGTGACATCAATTGCGGAGGAGCACTGACAGACCAGACTTTCACTGTGCCATCTGCAGCTCCTGATGCCAGGAGTACTCGGTCCGGTCCACCATATGGATTGGTCGGACCAAAGACCGCACCAGTTGTCCCAGGAAGAACACAAACAGTCCAAACGGCATCTGTGTGGCCGTCAAGAGTAGCCTTTGGATCAACTCTTCCACGTTCCCAGACTCGAATGCTAGCATCTTGTCCGCCTGAAAATACCCATCCGTCACCCTGAGCACGTCCACCACTAGCGAAGTTTGCTGATGGATACCAAGCCGTCAGACACATAACCGCTCCCGTATGGCCACGATGTGTGAAGTAACTTTGGATATCCAGGTCATTAGCACCATTATGTAAACCACCTCCCTGGGTATCATATCGAGCCGGTATAATCCATCTCTTGATAGTACCATCATCTCCAGCTGTACATATCTCTGGCTCACTTGGACTTCCGCCACCAGTGAAAATAACCGATCTAACGGCGTCCAAGTGGCCTCTCAATCCAAATCGGACCTTGAAATTCCCGCCACTCTCCTTCTGGAGCTGATTCAGTGACAGTGTCTGATCATCACTCTTTCTCCTTGACATAGAGCCCTTTCTTCTATGTGTACTTGGAGCACCACGACCAGGAGATTTTGGTGGATCCTGGGCGATGGGGAATAAATCTTGATCGGGTCTTTGCGCAGTAGGCTTTGGTTCTTGTTCCGGAAATTGTGCAGTTTCATTGAAATCCCAAGCGTCCGCATCCTTAGGAGTCTCTTTCTCGGCAGGTTCTTCAACAACATCAATAGGTCGACCATATGAATCGAATGAATGAGTAATCTTAGTAACTTGTTCCTCCTGGGGAGGCTCGGAGTTTGAGACATTAGGAGGCCATTCTCCTTGGGCAGGTTGTGGCAGAGGTTTCTGATCTACGAGTGATCGGGCAGATTGAGCTTCCGTATTCCTCGCCGGAGCCGTTGCAGTTGTCGCAGGAGCTTGAGGTGGAAGATGGTTCGGTATTTGTTGAGGCCGAGCAAGATTGGACTCCCTTATTTGCTTTTGCCTAGCGTCGTACATCTCCATTGGTTGAGCCTGTGCAACACCAAATGATGGAGGTTGCAGAGCTTCTTCCAAAGGTGGAGGTTCACGCGGCGGGAGGGGATTCGAAGGTGCCACCATCAGATATGTTAACTCGCCCTGCGCCTTATCCATGAAACCCTTCATCTCAACCCTATCAGACTCGTCTTCCGGTCTCTGCTCCCCTCCATCTCCTTCTCCTTCCAGGTATGGTTTGCGAGGCTTTTCGAACGCTAATTAAGCTTATCAGCATATCGTCCATATCCATATAGCGTCCATCCCCACTCACATTGAGCCATATCTCTCCTAGCGAACCGGTCCTCCTTCTCGTCCTTGACCGGTGTCGCAGTTCCGTTCGTCATAGCCTTCAACTTCACATCTCGCTCACGGAGGGCCTTCTCCAACATGCTAATATATCTCTTCAAGCTAACATTAGAGCTATCAGCCTTCCGCGTACTCCCTTCCAAACGAGCTATCCTTCCTTTCATCTCCTGCCTTTCAATCTCCCAGGCATTTCGGTCTCGCTCGTGTCGATGCCATTCAGTCTGCAGGAACCGCATTACACCTATCACAGTCCAGCTATTAGAAAAATGATTATTACTCAACAAAAAATCCCCCCCTACACACTGCATATGTCAGAAGTCTCAAAGTCTCAAAATAAAACACACCTTGTAAGGTATATTCCGTGCCCTGAGGCTGGTTCAGCTGGTGGCCGCCATCTACTCCATTCCCATTACCATTATTATTTCCTCCCCCCATACCAGATAGGGACTGCCAGGCCATCTCAACCCCAGCCCCGACAGCCGACTCTTTACAAAATATATCACCCTTCGCACGCGCTCAGTTCATCAATCTCGCCGCCTCGTCGATCAGCATTGGTTGTGGCGAAGCGCAAAGGGTCGTTAACCGTCTATCGTCGTCAGGGGAGAGAGACAGCAAAGCGTCCCGGAGAGCTTCTTTCTGTTCCCTTGTTTAGCGTCCCTCTCTTTTTTATCAATTGGGAGCGCCCATGGGGTCTTTTCGCGATGAGAGTTGTTGTTCGGTTTTTTATTCCCGCTAACGAATTTTCCAAGGCTCGAATGAATCTCCGGAATCTCTTCCTTTTCGAGGTTGTAGCAAGTTTGTTGCAGGCGGGCTTGCGGCTTTGACAAAAGTGAACACGGGGGGAACTTTCGTCGTAGCTTCACTCAACTGGAACCGAGATCTGCGTTGGACGCGCGACCGCCAACGGGCTGCCCAGGCGCCCAGGCACTGAGGCACTTAGGCAATGAGGCATCAAAAGGCAGCAACATTTTTATTTTGGTTTGGGAATATCGTCACGTGAGGATCTATCAAATGCATAAAAGACGGAGAGATGCATTTGTTGTATCGAGAATTTTGAAATGCCATTGGACATTAACTAGGTGTATTCTACATAATTGCATTAATATAGTCTCATAATTTTTATACATTTCTCATCATTCATCAAAATCCTTTCAAGCCCCTCCCTCCCCAGTTCTCCAGTTCTCCAGATACCAAAATCTAAAACTCTAATTCCTCAACTTCCATACCACACTCAACACACTTCTTAATAGTAACACCATCC
>NCSJ02000530.1:0-20020 GCA_002812745.2 Scytalidium lignicola | reverse complement strand
AAACGNCAATAAAAACAATTACAGAACCGTTTAAAAGCTGTTTGTATTGATAATTCGAAGCATCTCTTAATCCTAATGAATTTTTTAATTATTAATCTAATATTTTATCACTAGTATTTCCGATTATACAGGAGACAAAAATTGGGTGGGTTTTCGTGTACACAGACTTATGCTCCTCGGTTGTAAAGTCCCCCCTAGTTTAATGCTTATACTTATGTCTATCGTACAATCCCAGGTTACAAAGCGTCTGCCTTGCAAGGTTCTGTGCCTGCTCTACAACGAAGGCATGAGAGGACCTGCACCATTGTAAGAGAGCATTAATAAAATCTCTGATAACAAACGGATCTTTTGTTCAGAAAGGATATTTCCTATTATACCATAGGAAGAAACGAATATTGATAATGTAGCCTGTTGCGCTATGCTGGTTTAAGGAATACGTTTCGTAGTGGAAGTGTTATTCCATTTACGGCTAGACGCTCGTAGTGGAGGCTGCGCGGAGATGGCTGGGCTCACCGAATTTATCTCCAGCTGCGATGCAAGAATTTTGCTTTGAGCCGTGTGGCAATTTATAATCCAACATAAAGCATTTCCAACGTGCGATGCACCAAGATATGAGAGGTAGGGCTCAGTTCTACGAGCGAATTTCTATTCTAAGCTCAGTGATGTGAGCAATGCGTCACATTACTCTCTCTTACATTTTTACGCTTCCCTTTCCTTTTCTAGCATTGATATAACAACATCACGAGATTCAAGGTGAGGCAATTACTTCTGTTAGCTATGCAATTGAATGAGCCATTCTTTCGTTGTATATAACAAGTAAAAACTTCTTCCATTATATCCTACTTCCCATTCTATTATTTTCAGCTTATATTTCTTGATTAATTTCGCACCTCTCATCTAGCACTTCTTCAATTAGGTCCAGCCAAACCTCCCAGTAGCTATGGGTAAAATAAAGGAGTTACTGTCATCCGGAATTGGCCTCGCTATGGAAGCGGCCTCGAGCAATACTCCTACACCTACACGTCCCTCAACTCAAAGACCATCGGCTTCTAGAGTCTATGATGCTTCAAGATACGAGAGTAAGTCTCTCTTAAAACGGTGATTGTGAGGGCCAGAGTCTGACTTGTGCATTAGCAAATAATCAACAAAAGAGCCGCAATGCTCCCGAGCGATCTATTTCTCCCAACAGTGGCATCTCATACGCAGAAGAGGAGCAGGGTCATTATCACAACGAATCCAACAGAGTCCATGACGAAAGGTCCGATTATGGCAACCAGCCTGTTTGGTTTCCGCAGGATACACCCCAAAGAGGCCTTCCGCGCCCAGTCATCATCCCTCAACGCCGGCCACAGAACAAGAGTCGTGGTTGGTATCGAGCATACGCTCCTGCACTCATGAATTGTGGGATCGATCAAGACACCTTTGTTTCCTTCATCGAGTCCTTCAATAAGGCAAGCCAGGTCAGTCAAATACATTTGCAGTCAATTTCCACTACCATACTGCAGCCCGCTAACACTATCTTCAGGCATCTCCTTATCTAGATGCTGTTAATATCGCAGCCTTTGGGGTTGGGTTTGCTCCTGGTATCACGCCGATGATTATTTCAACAGCCCTACCAATTGCGGTGAAATACGCAAAACAATCTCAGACAAATCACAAGTAGGCAGATCCATTGTTCCCAGATGTCTACAATACTAACTATGATTCAGGACAAAAACATATCTAGACAAGATGAACGAAGAACTATTCGTCCCCAATGGTCTATACGCGATGGTTATGACATACAAACCAGAACAGCAATCGTTGATGCTCAACGTTAATAAAGACTCTTCACAAACTCAATCTCCTTACGCCTCATATGAAAATTCAAATAATTCACAGGATGGCGGATACGAGCTACCTGAAGCGTGTCCTCTCGTTTTTTTCGATCATGGATCCTTACCCTCAGACCAGCAAGCTAAAGGTTTCGAAAAGTTCACCGACTTTGTCGCCGACTACAGCGATCGTCGAAGCCGAGCACGCTTCGTAAGTTTCTCTTTTACATCTCTTAATTACACAAGCCTGTCTCTAATACGTCTCTAGGCTCAAGAAAACCCAGGTTCCGCTCTCAACGGCCCCATGCCTACCTTCAAAAGCCGTTGGGGTGACCCAACAACGTCGTCATCCAACAAAGATGGACGACAATCAAGAAAAGACTTGAAACGGGCAGAAAAGGAGGCAGAAAAGGAGGAAGAAAAGGCGTATAAGGAAAGACGGAAAAGGCGTAGCAGCAGATCAGATGGAAGGAATGATCGTGGTGGCCTCATCCACGGCTTGATTTCGAATGTTGCGGAGAGCTCCGGTCACAGCGGCTTGGTTGGAGACAGAAGACCAGGCCTGGTTGGTGGTGTGCGGAGCATGGTTGTTGGCCAAACGCAATCTGGTGCAACCGGAAAGAAGGACCAAGGACTTATAAAATCCCTCAAGGGTATTGGAACAAACACTGATACGCTATACCTCATGATCGTTAACAACCCCACCGACGATAGCAACAGTCAGGGCTTATCTCCTACACGAAGTCTAGCTAGAAACAGAACAGCAAGACTGTCTGTGGCTCCACAATTAGACTTTTCATACGTTGACTCGCAGTCAGTCAACAGGAGGTGGGATAGGTATCATGAAGATACGTATCCGAGAGGTGATGGGGATTACGTTAGCCAACAACAACCACATCAATACCGCCCTGAAGAATATGTAGGTCAACAACAACCGCATCAATACTACCCTGAAGAATATATAGGCAATGACATGCCACCTATGTATAGTGTTGCGGCTACTGGACAGAGAAGATCACAGCGAGACTGGGAAAGGGATGAGAAAGATTATTGCGTTCCTGGATTTTAAGCTCCTCAAGCAACCCCTGAAGCTACTTTAGATCTGCCACTGTTATATAGCGTTGTTTTATGCTTTAATTTTTAGTTAATTCAGTTTAGCACGAATTTACTTAAAGACTAGCCTGGCAGCTAAGACCCAAATATAAAAAGTGTTACACAGGTTACAAACACCGATGGTAATAAGTTGCCATAAAATTCGTAGAATAACTAATTACTAAATTAACTACTGTACAGTGAGCAAGTATGGCCATATATATAGGGGCCGACCGGCTCCCACAATTCGGCCATATTATGGACCGTATTACATCTTTACGAGGCACCATCCAACAAAAANGTGGCATAATTGGATATTATCATTAAATGCTTAGTCTAGTTGTTGATATTTCTATGGCGGATACTTTTTAGGCAACTCCTTGATATAATAAAAGTGACCAGTCTACTTAGATGATTCGATTGATTATAAATTGTGTTAAATGCACATACCGATTCAAGTACGAAGTGCAGTGGCGTAATTGGTTTAGAAACGCTGAGAAATCTTAATCCATACAAGATATATCTCTTTAACTGATGTTCTGATATTAACCAACTGGTTGATATTAATAGTTTTGTACGGTTACAGGTATCAATGGATTGAAGAAGGTAGCATCTATTGAATACAACTAATTGTATGGTGGTCGAGTACCTCATATATATATAGTCATTGGGAGCTCCTAGTTACTCCATAGTTATAAAGCTTTCCTTTTGAGTTTATGCCTATTAAATTGAGCCCTAAAGGCACTCAAATTTAAGATTTTATAAGCAGTAGAATATGCAATAAATAGAAAATATGTTATTATTTAATCCGTAACTAAACTATAGTTCTCGAGCCTTGAGCACTTAGAAAGCGAATAACTAATCTAAAAAATCAATCTATACCTTTACTCCTAACCATATTTGAACCGTAATCCTCATCTAATTCTTCTCTGAAACGGCATGTTTCTATCTTACAACAAAACACAAACTCCATTGTCTAAACGTCCAAACAGTCTATGCATGACAACTTTTGCCGCCCCCAAAAACCCAATCAATTTCTCCCGCTTCAACTAAAACAATCCTTGCCCTCCCCGTTCTTCTCACGCAGATGTCATGAGCCCTGCAGCAGTGTATGTAACGACCACCACAAATTCTTCAACCAGCGCCATGCAAAGCTCTACAACAGTATTTCCACCGGTCAAAGAGAATGCCTTCATAGTCGTGAACACACTCAACACACTATAAAGCAGTCGTACCGCAATGAAAGGAAGTGCAATAGCCACAGCATAATAAACCCTGTTTTCCCCAAACGGTGCTCGAGATGCATCTCTCGCAGTAATGACTGTCAAACCAACGAGAAGCACGTAGATAACCATGAAGATCGCGATACCAATCTTGAAGTATTTGGGACCCTCTGCTTGATCTGAGGCTTTAGATGAGGCTTCATCGGTACCACCTACGATACAGAGAATGAGGGCGATAGTGGTGGGGAGCTGTGCGATTTGGATGATGCGGCTGCGGCGTGAGATGGCGGTTGCACGTTTCGCGACGATTTTTCCTATGGCACCAGCGCCTTCCATGAGGCCATAAGAGGACTCGGATGGCATGGTAGTGGAGACCTGGTCAGTTCTGGAATAGAGTGTTAGGATATATTTGTGGGTTTTTGTGGTTGGATTAGGGAACTTGCATTCTTTTTAGGAGACCAAGCGAAGCCATAAGTAAGGGACTAAGCCCAACAGACTGCAGGATGAAAGACCATTCTTGATCGGTAGAATTATCAGGATGCGCATCACTCTCGAGTCTAAATCCAGCTCCTGCGCAGCGGACAAGACAGAAGACTACGAGATAGATCCATCCAAGTTGGCGGCGGAAACCGTGGCGGAAGACGACAATGAGAGCGAGTATAAAGATCGGAACGTAGACACAGAGTTCTATAATTGCAAGGACTTTTTGGGATAGAGCCATTGTGTTTGAGGGATGTTGAAAAGGGTATTTAGGCTCTAGAGGATGTAGAATAAAAGGCTTTGTGGTAGATTCAGATGCTCTGATCGTTCGCTTTGATTGATGAAAACTCAAGTTTGAATGATATTTCAGAGAGTATCTAACAGCTTACTCTTATACTTCTTTCAATCTATAAAGACATTCTCGAGAGGAGTCAATCTCTTCTCTGTGACATCAACATGCATTCTCAGCTGAGAAAATTAGGCAGGATGGCAGTAGCACAATATGAACCCGATGTAGAAATAAACTCGTAGGCCTAGCATAGGAATGGAATGTAGGAACTCCGTGACTAATACGGAGTAATCTTCCAACATTTCTACCTCGTTTGGCTTAAAGGATTTTCCATGCATCTCTCGTTGTCGATTGTCTGAACCTGTCCCGTCACAGTGTTTGCTGAGAGGTCAAAAGCGCCACAAAGGCAGTAGTACGAGGCGCTACGAGTCGCACCCCTCAGAAAGGCTTAGTGGCAGCCGTCATCGTACTTACGTACAGCCACATGCCCTGAATAAGCAGCGAGTGTCGCAAAGGGGCTTGATAATAAACTACTTACAACCCCATTTTGTGCCTTCATCTTCTAAGATTTATAAATTGCGAAGATCTAACCTGCTACGGCTGTTCCATTACATTATGTCGTTTCGTGGAACACCCAGTAAAGGATGCGCACCGTGCAGAGCCAAGAGGACAAAGGTTGGTATTTCTGAACTGCTCTTGCGAAACACCTGCTCCGTTTCTTGAGGATATATGCTGAATCTTTGTGAAATAGTGTGACTATACAAGACCTTCGTGCAGTCAATGCCTCCGAGCTGGTCGTGATTGCCATGGCTACAGGGATCCATCTAAGCTCCGGTTCTTTCATCAGACTCCCCAGGGAATTGCCCGAAAAGATGCTCGAACTCCACCACGGACTCCAAGCAATGCATTGGCTCTACGCGGACCCTCAGAGGCTCGATCAAGTCCAAAGTCTGAATGCTCAGTTCAGACAATTTCCCCTTGCTTGTCTGATTCTCTAGAATTTCAAGCCACGTGCTTCTTCTTAAGCAATTATGCTTGGGAAGGGACTCAATCTTCTAAAGGCCTTTTCGATTATATCCCGGGGATATTGAATGCCCAAGAATCCACAGGAGGCGCTTTGATGGACGCAGTCATGGCTCTTGGGCTAGCTGGTATCTCGATTACCAAGAACGGCAATTCAAAGATTATGATCTCAGCAAAGGAAAGATACAATCGAGCCCTGGCGGCGACGAACTGTGCACTTCAAACCGATGAAGCTAAAGCCGACCAAACACTTATCGCAGTCATGTTGTTGGGATTATTTGAAGTAAGCCTTATCCTTACAATAGCTGCGCATTGTTAACTTTACTAACACCAACCATTAGACAAACACGTGCGATGCTCCGCGATCAATGAAATCATGGACGCGACACACCAATGGTGCAATACAACTACTCTATCTTCGGGGCAAAGAACAGCTACAAACCTATACAGGCCGTAAGATATTTATTCAGCTGCGCAGTCAAATTGTAAGGCCGTCCTCAGAACATCAGTACTATATATTAACTTTAAATCAGATAGTCCACGCCCTGCAACGACGTGCTCGAGTCCCGGACTTCGTTACCGAATGGTCCCTCTCTAATCTACAGCATGAAACCGACGAGCACCTCATAGCCAACCACCTCTGCCTCCTAACCATCGAATGTTGCAATCTCCGCGCCACCATGACTTCCATGCACGACTTCACTAACTCCTTTGCTATCGTCTCGGCCGCCTTAGAACTCGACTCCACCCTAGAAATCTGGGCCGCTGAAAACCCCTATGTTTACAACATCGTACCCCTAAAAACCCGAACCGATTCAGTCTTCGCGGATTACTATCATACCTATCCCAATATCCTGGTCGCAACAAGTTGGAACACCTACCGTAGCGTCCGCATTCTGCTCAACGAGCTTCTTCTCGCTCAGATGGGATATCTAATAAGCCAAGAAGCAAAATCCATGACAACTCCTCCTCCCGATGAGACAGAGGCTCATTTCACGCCATCCTTATCCCCAGATTCCTCTTCTACCTCTCCCTCCTCCACATCTAAATACCGCTCGCTCATGCGCCGCAGCCACGCTGTCCTCGTTCATCTCACCCAAGACATCTGCGCTAGCGTCCCGTTCTACCTCGGCGACCCCGCCCCTCCAAGTTCACTTCTACAACCACCACCACCACCTCGGGCAGCCGGAGGAAACTTGCTGCTCTGGCCACTCTTTATGGCCGCTTGCACAAATATGACATCGGACCTAATGCGCTCCTGGGTGATGCAACAAATGGAGAAGATTGCGGAGGATATGGGGATTAGACAGGCACAGGCGTTGGCAATCTTATTGTGTCTTGGGAGAGATCCACCGGTATGGCATGATGCAGAATTATTAGAGGTGGAGCCGGATGGTGAGAAGGCTGATGAGCGATGGCCAATTATTGAATGAATTCGGGAAGGACTTGGTATATGGGATATATAGAAGATTATGATAGATATATGATAATGGTATAGAGAAAATATTGGGTATATAATCCAATCATTTAACGAAATATAAGTATTTAGAGGATAATAAGAATTCGGTTTAAAGAGCTTTTTTCTACTATTTAGAGTTTCAAACTTAGTTCACCTTGCTATTTTCACGGCCTCCACTTTCTCTCTTCTTCCGTTAAGACACTACGCCATCGAAAATAGTAAGATACTTTATCTAATATGACTCGTCTAGAAGGTTTAGCAA
This sequence comes from Scytalidium lignicola, assembly GCA_002812745.2. NCBI lineage: Eukaryota > Fungi > Ascomycota > Leotiomycetes > Scytalidium > Scytalidium lignicola. The sequence continues at coordinate 12,378 of NCSJ02000530.1, read as the reverse complement.
GACCTAGGTCAGTCATACGTTTGTCGTCCCATAAGGCAAATCCAAACTTGCGATATGGGTCAAACGGTATGCCAGGGGGTGGTGAAAACAGAGGATCACGGGCCATCACCCCCTGGAAATTCCATGACATTGGTGGTTTATGAACATATCGTTGTCCTTGCTGATAGATATCTTCCCTGAAACTATAATAAAATGGTTGCGGAGCACAAGTAGTGTTGAAAGGGTTCTCCATGGGTACAATCGGTAGCCGACAGTCGTCATCTTGAGAATATCCTTCTCTTCTAAAACCTTGTATAAATTCGTAGACGGTCAAAATCTGCTGTAGTTCAAATTCTTTAACTGTATAAAAATCCCGAATATTTATTGATGCCAAGGTCTGCAGGTCGTCTCTGGACCAATTTAGAATCCCCATTTTCTGTGCTATGTTAAGCTCAAAAAACAACTGGATCCGCCATAACGCTTTCATGACTTGTTGTTCTTCAATCCACGAGGGAGCATTAGTATAATGAGTCTCATATTGACGGCTCTCAGCCTTATCAAACCTGTCCTGAATGCTTCCATTATGAGGCAATTGAACGAGAGAGGACGGCGACATAACCATAGACGTCTGGATGTAATAATCAAGGCAGGAATGTGCTAAGACGTGAATTTCATGTGCCATGGAAACAAAACGGCGGAGCGACTTCAGGTCTCTAATTTCGGTCAGGCTTAATGGAATGGAGATCGTTGAAGTGATGTTTCTAGCTTCGTCCAAACTCGGCCAACATAATGCTTGAGTACGGAATACTGTCCGCATTAATCCTTGAATTTGACCTTTAACCATGGCTACTATCACGCCATTGACTATTTCAGCCGCGAACATGTCGAACAAGGCAGCCATAGTTGGAGAAGCGTTGATTATACTCCACAATAAAGAAAATTCAGAAAGTTCAATGATCTCGTAGTATAATTTCCCTGGGCAGCAGACCGAAGGTGTCCTGCAAAAGATGAAATACAGACGAAGTCATTATCAGCCGCGATTTATAGCAGTTGAATTGAATAATCAAATCTGGCTAGCTCTGGAGGCGACTTTCAAGCGTGACAGCCTGAACAACCATAAGTGGAATCCCCGAGCCTTTTGAAAATAGAAGTCAATTTGCGGCTAACCTGCACTTTTACGTGAATGCAAAGACCGAGAGAAGAAGAAAACTAGAAACTACTAGTAGGAATCTGATGGTAGATGTTGACATGTGATAATTACAGCACTTCATCAAACGACCATTTCAAATAGTCTTGCTCACGCTAAAAAAGTCACAATTTCAGGCACTCCCTCAGGTAACACCTGACTTTTTTAAATTCGGAAGATGGATTTATAGAATTTAGTTCTTCAGTACCTAACCTTACATTAGTATCTGTTAGAGTTACACGCTGAAACATTAACATTGGTGACTTGAGACCCTTTGCCATTCTCGTTGCAGTCGTTACATTACTACTTACATCTTGACTGTGAATGACTGTGAACCTCAGCAGAGGGGAAAGTGTTTAGCTCGAGTAGTTCAACACTCTTATCTAATCTTTGAGAACCTACTAGTAACAGACCTTGATTCACGACCATAACAAAGTTTGGATTAAGATTGGAAACATGGTTTAAACAGTTTCAGCTATAAGGTTGAAATGATGCCATGCCATCTAAATGGCTCACTTCTTCAATATACTAAGCGGCTGAAGATTTATTGTGTTCAGTCTTTCTTAAGAGTAGTACTTCTAAGTTCAAGACGCATGGTTTTATAAAAAATCATTCGATGTTAAGAACTGTTTGAAGATGTATTATAGTTGGTTTGGAACTTGGATTTTTCTTTTTTTAAAAAAAAANGATAGATCATATTTGCCCTACATAGGATAAGATAACTACTTCAATTATACACTAGTTTTAAAGGACAAAACAGCCTTATGTGCTGACCTTAACACATTCATAGTTAGTGACTCACATCAACTAAACTTTCTCCACGTGAGAAGTCTCAGTGATCCCTCCAATGCCTTTTTCCTGACCAGCAAGTCCCACATCCTCGATTCCGGAGAAGTCAGCATCACCGAATAGCTCGTCCATACGCTCAAGCGACAACTGCCAAGGTGAAGTATAATTAGCTACCAAGTTACAACAAATATCAGGGGACTTGAGGAATTGCACTTACACCCTTGGTTTCAGGGATCCAGAACGCCGCGATTGCCATTCCGAAACAGAACGAGCCGAAGAGAAAATATGTTCCATAACCTGTCTTTCCACCAACATGGACCAACATAATAGGTGTCACCTTAGCAACCACCAAGTTAAATACCCACTGGGTTGCCGCCGCCAGTGAGACCGTGTACCCTCGTAGACGATTGGTTGGGATCTCGGACACATAGATCCAGCACACTGGACCCCAGCCGAACTGGAAGGCTGCGGCAAAGAGATACACCATGACCAGGGCAGCGTAACCAGGTCCAGAGACGGGAGCTCCTGGTTTTGGGGGGATCGAATCGCACGTAAAAGCCAAGGTAATACATGAAGATGCCCATGGCGAAGCCAGTCCACACAAACGACCATTTTCGACCCAGCGTGTCGGCTAGGAAAACAATGAAGATAGCGCAGGAGCACATCTTGACAATGCCGTATACACCAGTCGCGAGGAGAGACTGAGAGTTGCCGGTAATACCGAGATTTTTGAAGATGGTAGGGGCGTAGTAGTTGATTGCGTTTGTCTAAACAATGACGAAGAAAGTTAGTTAGTTGTCAAAGAGGGAAACCGGGTACTAGGGGATAATGTATGGCAGAGACAGCAGAATGCTGGCTTTTACTTCTCAAATAACTTACCCCAGTCCATTGTTGGCAGGTCATGAGGCCGATCGCCAGTAATGCCCGGTTTCTGTTTCCTTTGATTAACCAGCACTCCTTCTGCGTCGCCCAAAATCCTTCGCCATGAATCGAGCGCCGTTCCTCTTCGAGCTGTGTTCTCAACTCTAAAAGCTCTGCTTGCACATATGGATGGCTCACAGGCAGATGTCTCACACTAGCCAAAGTTTCTGAAGCTTTCTCCCAGTTGTCCTTGCTCGCTAGCCACCGGGGTGACTCAGGGCAGAACATAATACAGATGAAAATCAGCAGTGGTGGGAGGGACTGCATCGCGAGTGGCACCATCCACGATGCGTGACCCTGAATTGAAGAAGTCATATTAGTTGACAGGCCCTATAAAGTGCTATTGTCATAATTCTCGACGAAAATGCTAACCTTAAGATGAAGCAGCGAGCCGTAATCGATGAAGAAGGCAATCATGGCGCCCATGGTCTCAAAAAGCTGGTAAAAGCCGACTAGCAGGCCTCTGATGGCTCGAGGCGAATTCTCCGAGACGTAAGTAGGCGCAAGCATGGTAGCACCTCCGAGTCCAAGACCTTCAACGAATCTAATGTAGGCGAGAGAGTTGATGTCAGCACATATTATTTCTTTTCGTCTGTGATGGTGACGGTACCGTCGAGAAGAGGCAAACTTACCTTCCAACATAGAAACATGAAAGATGGCCGTAAGAAAAGCTTTGAAGCATACCACCGATGAAGGCGAAGACGGAGACCATGAGTAACCCTGGTTTCCGGCCCAGCCTCTCAGCAAAAGGGTTCGCAAGCAAAGCGCCAGCTACGGCACCAGCCTGCATCACGGTTACCAGGTTTCCCGAAAGATTGGGGTCCGTCTTGTTGTTATAATTGAACTCCCTATCTTCCTGTCAGAGGCGTCCGTCATTGCAGGTTCGCAGTGCTATCTCATACTTTCCGAAATCTGGAAGGGTCAAGACTCCTCCAATGATACCCGTGTCCATACCAAACAAAGTCCCACCAAAACATGCCTAGATTAAAAAGTCAGGGTCGTCGCACATAACTTTTTTTGGAGGGGGGAACGGATTGGAAAGCACTTACAGCTGCGGCAAGAGCAAAGACTCTCCAGTTGTAGATCTCGGGGGGGTCCAGCTTGATAGCATCATTGCGCACAATCCTGTGCAGGAAAGTGAATGCTATGTTGTTTCGTCCCATGATGAATAGCTGCGTGCGTTTCACACCTGCAAAACTACTCTCAGAAGAAACGGGGGAGAACAACAAGCCAGAAGGAAAGAATCACAACAACAGGACTCCTCGAACTTTTCTACACAAGCAGACTCATGTTGGCACCTTGCTCCTTCACATATAAGCAAGCAAACGCAGCTCTGATAAATCCTCCCCACAACCCTTTCCTCACGCCTTCCCTATCCAGTTTTCATGGTGGAGTCCCCCAGAGTTTCTCCACAAATGACAGCCTGAATTAGATCGGACCGAACCGGACCCCGGACCCCCGCTGCTGCAAACTCGTTGCCTCTGGAGAAATAGGCTTAATTGTCCGGAGTGGCCTTTTGGCTAAAGTCAGTCAAACCATCTCACATGCGCTCATAAATGCAGGATCACGAGGGTTTAACCAGGTAGCTGACTGCTTGACGGTGGGCATCCAGCATACGGATTGAAACCTTCCGCGGATGGTGGTTGGTGCAAAAATTATTAAAGTTCGCCCCAAAAACCTCGATTCGTGATTTTTGCATGGTAACATCACTGCATATTAACCATTCTAAGGATAAAAGGCAACGTTGAATTATAGTTACAACTTCAACTTCTTGGAATGATATTTTGATATATTCAATTACTTGACATCTATGCTAAAAAAAAATACCAGAACTTTGCTCCTCTGGATAATCTATCTTCGCAGCTAAAAGGACACAACCTCTCGTAGTATGGAGCTCAAAATGTTCTGCCAAGAGGTCGTCCCACAGTATGACAATCGGAAGAGACCGTAAAGGGTAAAGTTTCTATATACAAAGAGCCAATGGTTGTTCAGGAAATGGTCGCAACAGGCCAATCACCAGCGCTGCCTTGACTGCAGATCTCGTAAACAATATCCACCTCTTTTAATTAAAGTCAATCATACTCGTCTTGAAAATGAAACCATAATTCACAAATCTAACAATTGATGGACTAGGCACTAGCACTGTTTACAGAATTACAGATGAACAAGTCAGCATTGCAACCCTCACAACTATTGTCTACATAGCCTAAAGAGTCGTCTACATTTTGTAGCATCTCATATAAGAATGATATAACATGCGTGAGATAAGAGCTAATTTGAGCCCCAAAAGAGATATCTAATGATGCTTATTCCGTAGGAATTATGCATCCCTGTCTATTATATCTCGCACGATTACCCAATGTCTTAAGGGTTGAACGTCTAAGCCAATCAATCCTTTTTCTTCAGACGTCATGGAATTATTCCCTTCTTAAGATATACACCCTAGTGGTTTTATATCTTAAATACACATTTAAACTCTTGTCAATGAGAAAATATAGTTTACAATGAGTAAGTTAAAAAAACCATAGAATAAGCTTCCCAGTTTAGATTTAAAATATACTAAAGTTAGATGCTGCCAAAACCTCAACACTCCATAACTTCAATACTCAGACCAACTCAGATCCCCTGCTCTTAAATGCCTCAAGTACAGTGCACTCTACCTCTCTTGAAGTGAACTTCAAGTCCACACCTCCAACCTTCTTCGCTCTCACTTCCCCTTCACTAGCCCAGACAAACCTCTGATGCTCAGCCGGATCCAACTTCACTTCCAGACTCCCTTCAACTTCCCGATCCCTCTCCACTTCAACCAAAAAATTAAACCTGCAAGCCAGCCTCCCGGATCGACTAAGAAAGAAGTGCAGCATTCCAACCAATGGTCCAATCTTGGTCGCATTAAGTCCCGTTTCCTCCCATAGTTCACGTGCCACGGCGTGTAAAATGCTTAAGTCATCGTCATCACAGCTGCCGCCGGGGAATTCCCAGAGGCTTGGGAGCGTATCAGTTTTGGAACGTTGGATGAGGAGGATGCGGGGGGTTAGAGAGTCGGAACTGTCGAAGACCAACGCTCCGGTGGCGGTGTAATTGCACTTTATGCCTGGATAGTTGGATAAATAGGTCTCAGGAGCGGTGATGAGTGAGGATGAGGTAGCAAAGGAGGAGACGGAAGAGTGATGTGTGAAAATAAAGAATTGTTGGCGGGAATTATCTACTACTGCTGTCGCTGTTGCTTCCGCCATTTTGATTAGAGCTGAGATGGAATACACTCTTAAAACGAGTGAAAAACTTGTGGGTAACTATGGTGGGTATGAGGCTCTAAAGTTTGTCTTTACATCCACCATTGTTAGATGTCGTTATTTAGACGGCATTGGCGGGATCAATATCGACTAGAAAGATCCTCTAATACTTTCCCGCTTTTAGTAACCCCGACGCCATACGGTTTCGGGTCCCTGCACACTATATCACAGCCTTAGTTCATTCTAATATGAGGCATGGCTAACTGCACTAGCTGCCCTGGAATATCCTTACAAATGAGCCCACGATCCTTATTTCTGGTAACCCAGCACAACATCGCTCTTACTCCCAACTTCACCTCAATCCGCGGCAATTCACGGATCAAAGAGGAGAGAGATCGATTGAATGAAGTGATTATAAGGACATGATTTGGAGATATGTGCAGCCTCAATTTGTAAGCTCCTCAATAAAACCGTCCAACTTGACCCTCAGTCTAATCAGTACTATTCAGCCAATCTGGGTCACCAAATGGACCCCGAGTCCAATCAATACTATTTAGCCAGTCCAGATCATCAAGTCCATCCACAGGCCAAATGCCATCCGGCGTTTCTGGCAGGATCTCCGCGTCACGAATGCCATGTTCAAGTACGGGCTCAAGTATCTGGTCCAGAACCCGCTTAATAACTCGGGACATGCAACAAGACCTAAGCACTAAGTTGAAGGGCGAATTACAAGCTATGAAGCAACACTCTTTTAGCCAGCTCCTGTCGCAAATAGAAGCATACGGTGGAGGTTGTGATTATCTAATGTCTTTTAATGCTTAAAAATAAGATTGCAGTCCTAGAATGATATATATGATCTACATCTTCGATAGAATCTTCCCTGTTCTCTCTTCCCTTGCTTTCAATACCCTCCTCAATACCTTTCCACTGGCACTTCTCGGAATTTCATTCACAAATTCTACACCTCCATCTAACCATTTAAATCTCGCCACTTTACTCTTCACAAAGTCAACAAGTTCTTGTCTCGCTTCATTTTTTTTGCTATCGTCCTTCAAGACCAGGAATGCTTTTGGAACTTCCCCTGAATAGGGGTGTGGGATTCCGATGACGGCAGCATCAACCACCATTGCATGACCAAGCAGTAAGCCTTCCAGCTCAGCAGGTGCAACTTGGATCCCCTTGACCTTGATCATTTCTTTGATGCGGTCTACTATCTCGAGAAGCCCAGCATTGGTAATGCGTCCTAGATCACCACTATGCAACCAGTGGTCTTTGTCATAGCTTTCAGCGGTTGCTTGATCATTGTTGAGATATCCTAGCGTAACATTGGGGCCACGAAAAAGTATCTATATGTAGCGATGAGCTCAGCTTCGGAATAATCCTTTTAAAACCTGTAATATCTTACCTCTCCGCACTCTCCCTCCTGCACTTCGTTTCCAGTGCTAGGATCAACAATCTTCATCTGCATGTTTGCCATGGGCTTACCGACCAGGTGGGCGTTTTCCCACGTCTGCAGTTCCCATGGCATTGTCGCCGAACAGCCTGTTGCCTCAGTCATTCCCCAAGAATTCCGCATGCGAATATGAGGGAAACGTTTCCTGAGGGCCGATAACGTTTCCAGTGAAATCGGTGCGGCACCGTAGATGACTTGTTTCAGACAAGATAAGTCGAACTCAGTGGCAACAGGATCATTGGCAAGCCGTATCATAATTGCTGTATAGTGAAGGCCTAAAGTTAGCCTAATGATGTTTGAACAGTTCAGGAACTAGCATACGAGGAACCAGCCACACTTCATTGATTTGGTAGCTTTGAATAGCGTGAAGCATATTTTTCATGTGAAACTTATCCATCACTACCACTTCTTGGTTTAAGATGAACGGAATAATGATTTGTTGACTTAGACCGGCAACTTTACAGCTTCTTGGTCAGAAAGTTTTGCAAAGGAACTGGGAAGTACACGGAGACGAACTGTGTGCAAATGGCAAGACCGCCAATGTTCTTCCAGATCTCATCTCTGGAGCGGTAACATGGAGGACTTGATAGCACTGTGCAATGAGGTTTGCATGTGAGATGCATACCTAGTAGATCAGTCAGCTGTCATGGGATTCCTAAAGGCTGCCTACCGATTTTGGTAAGCCTGTCGTTCCTGAGCTAGATCCAAGTACAGCAACGACTCCATTCGCCTTTTTTCCAGGTGGAAACGTGTACGGCGGTACCCTATGTCTAGCTGGCAGTTTCCTTCCTTTGTCTATCAAGTCTTGGAGTATGGTAAACCCTATTTGAGGTGACTCAGACAGCAGGATTACATTGCTCTTCGGAATTCCAGCCCACGTTATAGCTGCCAAAGTGGTCCTCAGATTTTTTGCACTTGTAAATATACATTTCGATGAGGTGTTGCGTAGCGAATTCGCCAGTTCTTCCGATGTCAATGCAGATGATGCTGCGGAAATAACAACACCTGCGATGATCTGGTCATTAGTTTTCCTGGTCATCCCTTTTCTTACCTAATCGTGTTCACTTACCAATCCTCAACGACGAAAATAAAGCCACTATCCATAACAAGGAATTCTCTGCAAAGATCGTGACGGTATCGCCGGCGCGCAGCTCGAGTTGCTCAAACAACCCAACAGATGCATAGATTGACAGCTCTGCGAGCTGTTGAAAGGACTTGAAATTTCCTGTATCCGCATCACGGAAGCCCCCACGTTTTGATAACCCTGATGTAACCCGAGTATCTGGAGACTCGAAGCACCACGACCAGAGGGTAGTATTAAGGGGAACTATAGGTATGAGTTAGATTTCAATGGTGGTACTGAAGAAACCTCAATTCGCGTCGTCTCACCGTCAATAGCAATATCAGAGTTGTAGACCATGATTTTCTTTCCATTTGTGATGAGATGATGGATTACAATACAAGGGGCAGGTCTTGGATCTTCTTGCAATTCGAGGGTGGCGGGCTTGTTTTAAAGCGAAAAGTGAATGAGCAGACGCAGGAAATAATCCTACCTGATTCAGTCATTTACTACCCCCCCTTAATACTTCAACCTCACCTCAGATTACTACTCTGGTTCTCGCTTCCTGATTCGCTCAGACCCCAGAATTGTGGGTACTTTTATTCAAAAATATTACCTAAATAGGTTCATAAGGTCCTTGCGGTCCTTGTCCAAAATCTCATAATCGGGGTGCATTGTCAAAAATAAAGCTAGTCAACCATGAAGGGACGAATAGACCCCAGCCCTGTTGGATGCTTCTGAGGTGGGCTGTTTAACAATCAATTTGAGGCCCATATATTAAATCCACTTAACAGTTCCGAACCTACCGTAAATCTACTTAAAATAGCCAGTACCGCGCTCCGCCTAGACCCACCTCTCATACTAATTTATTAACTTACAGTACGTAAGTACTTACGTCCAGTGGCCATAATATTATCCGAGCCTCAAAACACGAAAGGCGGTTGTTGCATGAAGTTATCCTCAGTTGCTTTTATTATATACCTTTCCCTTTAATGGCTACCAAAATGCCATCCACGTGTGGCCTTATCTTGCCAGTGGCCTTGTACTTGGTAACGGATAAATGCTTTTGTAAACTTTAAATGGAAAAATTTGATGTGTTACTTGACTGCAACAATGAAAATTAGGCTGGGAGTGGTGTTAGCTTGGAATGCAATAAAATGATCCGACAAGAAGTAAGAAACGGAAATAACAGAACGCAACTGACTTATTCTTCGAGATACGGGATGCCTCAGAGAGCCTTAATGCAAGCACTTCTCCAACTATTTGCGCCAGGAGCTCATTAGAGATGGTTGGTCTGCCCTCACTTATTTCCTGGAAACTACGCTTAGCTTCTAATATTGCCACTTGAATAGTCTTTCTTGGAGTTATTCTACCATCATCGATAGCTTTCAATCGTTTGTCCTCCCATGTATATATATATGCAAGCCGCTTGTCACGATACTGGACAAAGGGCGATTCCTTGTCCAGTGGCTGACTGTAGTTGAGCACACATCGTATAAGGCAACTCAGAAAACGGACTGTGAAATCTTCCACCAGTGATGTTAATGATTTCTCTGTGTACTTGAGGCTTGAAGGCGCTGAAGACGCTGTGTTAGGCCTATCTAGTAGGCTGCTGCTAATCTGGACTTACACGGATGGAACATATTTATCGCGATCTGGCTGTCTCTGCTCCTGGACTAATCTTTCAGAAGTTATAGTCCAAGTATTAGCATTGTCTAGTTGTAGTAGGGAGGCCAGGGTGGCCCAGACATACCTAAAACTCTTGGGTTAGTAGCTACGAACAATCTGAATCTCTGTCATTTGTCGTAACTAAGTTTACTCTTCTCTTAGACCCTGTATCCGACTGCTAATGCATGGGTAAAGCATACTGTCTCTTGCTAAATGAACCCGGTCAGCTAAAAGAGGAAGAATATCACTCAGTTGCGTGCAGATAACTTTACAGGTAAACAGTTGCAGGATACCCCAATGACTGGCTCTGGATTCCCAGTAGTCTGATTGCTATAGATCTGTAAAGCTCAATGCTTCTTGAGATGACATCGTCTTGACAAAGTCTCTCAGGGTTCTAATAGTGTCGTAGCTTGGGAGAAATGTATGGATAAAGCTAATAAATTTTGCTTTTGCAATTCTTCAAGTGGAAAAAATCGCACAATTTTTTTTTTGCAATCATACTCTTTATTTGACGTCCTAATTCATAAGTGTCTGTAAAGACTCCTCGAGCTATAATACATGGTTTTCTCTACTAATATTCCTGTTTTTATTCGTATACTGCTAGTAACAAAAGAATAATCAACAATAAATAAGCAAAGGACAAAACCTTACTTAAAAGCCTGAACTTAAGTTACTTAAATTCTTATACATTTATTACTTTGTAATCTAGTTTATTATCTTCTTGTATTATACTCTGTTCTGATTATAACTTTTCATAAAGTTTATTCTTTATTATAATGTTTGTTTTTTNAGTAAAGTTTAATTTGACTATTTCTTATCTTATTATATGAAAATGCTTGTTAATATGTCTAAGTTTATAACTTAGTATATTTATTAATAGTTATATTTTTTTNAAATTGCATTTTATTATTATAATTAATCTTAAAGATTATAAATAATTGTTAAGCAAGAAAGTAAGTTTACTATATTCATTTTTTTNATCATAGTAAAATACAGTATACATCTTAAAAAANGAAAACTAAACTTTTTTNGTAATAATGTGGTGATTATTTTTATCTGTAATGTTTTAGGAGGTTCAAAAGGTTGATTTTCGACGTATTAACATATTGTTGATAGAGAAATAATTATCGTTGAATAACTCAATCTTGGCTTTACAGACTATACTGTAAGTTCATAACCTTCACCACGTACAGGTGTTGAGTCTCGAGGGCCTAAAATCGCACTATATATATAAGGCTAACTTAAATCGACTCCAAATCGCCGGTATCAGCTACTTTTCAGGCAACAACACTAGATTTTAGCTGAATTAGCAGGCTATAAGTCAATATTTATATGATAGTATACAAGTCTTTATAAGTCTTTGAATATTTATTAATTAATAATATAAATTCGCAATCATTAAAATATAATTAAAATATAATTGTTTTCTTTAACTAATACTTGATTTTAAGTCAATTAGATTAAAAGGAAACACATACTCAAGTACACCGGGTTATAGGCTGTTTGAAGCCCAAAAGGCACTATAATTACAGGCTATTTTAAGCCAAAACTCACTAGAATTACAGGGAGCTTCAGGCTATTAGACAAGGAAGTGGTCGGTGCAACAGCCGATACCGGCGATTTGGAGTCGATTTAAGTTAGCCCTATATATATTCCTCTCTCAGAAGTCAATCGGTTCGTGACTCTCGATAATCTAACATTTCTTACAAGAAAATACGCCTCACTTCATGTTAGGCCGTAAGCAACAAGCATAGAACGGGCGGCTACGAGCTGTTATGTGTAACGTGAGAATTCTCTGTTACGGAGGTGGGGGTAAGTTGTGTTACACCGCCTTCTGGCAGAATCTCATTTACCACCAACGCACAGTGAGAGAGTGAGAGAATGAGATTCTGCCAGAAGCGGTGTAACACAACTTACCCCGGCACCTCCGTAATTCTAACTCCGAAACAATAACCAGATATGACTTACACCCCTGGCTCCACGATAATTAGCTTCTGTGGCTTAGGCTTCGTATGTACGTTACGTACGGAACGTACCTATTTCTCAGTCTCGCCTTGTGATGACTATCATCCAATCAAACTCACTATAG